>JAVQJF010055803.1:0-16586 GCA_036023855.1 Gadopsis marmoratus | reverse complement strand
CACACACACACACACACACACACCATGAGCTGCAGTAATGAAATCCTTTTCTGTCACAAGGGCTTAGACCTGTTTAAGACGGTTTCATTTTATATTCCCCCTTTAATAAAAACAGGATTATCACCTCCCTGCCACAGCATAGAGCTATGATATAGAGGCGCGGCACTGACAGACAGTTACATATGGGCCTGACCCCGACTCCGTGGGACAGGCCTCCTGAACAAGAGAAAAGCTCTGCAGTATTGATTTGGCCATTTGGAATCAGTGTTCACTGTAGCTGCCTTCTATCCCATATTCCATTTTCTGTATAAGTAAAAGGATTTTCGGCGTTAAGGGTGAAAGACGAAGCTTCAAATGAGTGTTTAATGGTCACCTACAGCCAAAACATGACCCAATATGAGGTGCATGTTGATATTGGCTAAAAAGGTTGAGCTTGTTCACAATGCATGGGGAGAATTTGATTTTAGCCTTTTTTAAAGGAGCACTCTGCCCATTTTACATGTCAGTGTCAATTTACTAGTCAAGGGGAGTACTACTTAGCCTGTGAAAAGTGAATGTTGACTTGAATGTTCTAGTGAAAGCTAGAGCTGTGTTGAGTTGCATAATGGGAAGTGTGGGATCCAAGTTTTTCTTGTGCTTGACCCACTCTAGGGACCAATGTCAAGATATGTAAGCCTCTGCTGCAGGTTTTCCAGACTCATTGCAATGCAGTACTCCGTCTTCATATTTTCTATATGACAGTTGTTACCATGAAGTCATGGTTACCATGGATGCAGGATATTTTAGGAACTCGATTTTGATAATGTTTTCATATAAGGCATAATGTAGCCTCCAGTGTCGTAATATAGCAACTTAGCTTCTGACAGGATGATTGAAGGCCTCAACACACATTGTAGACCTATGAACATTTTCCGAATGAATCATTAATACAGACATCCTGGATGAGAACTGCAAATATGTAAATCTACATGATTTTGTCTTTTTGTCTCTGTAGCCCAATTTACATAATGTAGTCTTCCTTGTATCGTCACCAACCAGAGAATTTGTCTTGTTTTATGAAACTGTGAACTGTCCAACCGGTCACGGCAACTGTCTCCTGGTGCTGCTCATGGTGGAAATGTTGGGTCTATACATATAGAGTTGGTCTAGACCTGCTCTATATTAACAAGTGCTATGATATGGCGCTATATGAATAAAATGCAATTGAATTAAAAGATAACTTTTTAGGTTACTCTCTGCCCAATGCCATTTCACGGCCTTACCAATAAAAGGCAGCGGCAGCCCATCATGCATATGCACTATTCTCCCCTACAATACACAGCGGCTCAGTGTAACGCCAACTCCAGGTAAATGCATTATTGATGATATGTAATCATGTTGAATTAGCATGCAGGAAAGACTTGTGCCATGCCTTGAGCACTCTCGCTTGCATAACATTGGAATATTTTTGCCAGGCCCCCCCCCCCCGTGTTGGAATGAGCAATGTGTTTATGCACTTTCATTTTCCACTAGAGTCAAGTGCCCTTAGACAGAGGCAAAGCAGTGACGTTTCACTTGGATATGCAGGGATGGTCATTGTGTGTGTGTGTGTGTGTGTGTAAGCTGACAGTGTGTAGTCACTAGAATCTCCAGCATGTCGACTCACTTTACATTATACGTTGTCTTTATCTATAAAAGTGGTGATGGATATTCTGTTTATTTGTTTTTCATGAATTACAACCCATATTTCATAGAATGAATGTATTTTCTTACCACTGAAGTTAGTTAGTATATGTTTATACTGTACCAGACCTTTTGGCTATATATATATATATATCTATTCTTTTGTTCATGTTATTGTTTTTTCCTTGCTGTATCTTATGATTTCTTGCTGCCCCAGTGACCTAAATTCAAAATAGTGACCATTGAAGTTTGAAGTCTTGCTTATCTTGTTTTAATAATTTTTTTCCGTATCCATACAGTGGACGTGTGTGTTTTTGCTTCAGTGTATAAGTCATCCTACGTTTACGTTTCATATGTCAGCATGCATGCAAGTTTGCATCTGTACACTTGACTTTGTTCCTGATGGCTGCTGGTACGTTTCCATCATTTATTTTTGGTACAGTGATGTTTTTCTTTTTTTATTCCCGACCTTGCTGCAGCTATTCTTGCCTCCCAAGTCTGACATGTTTTCCTGTTATTAGCTGTAATCTTGCCAGAGGAATCGGAGGATGCGAGATCACAGCCATTGTCTTGTTTGCCTCTCCCCTCTCTGCTCATCTTTTGTTCTCCATTCAGGGCTTTGTAGAGGAGGAAGGGAGACAGTGAGGTGTACAGTAAAATTCTGGCAGAAGGGAAATGAGGAGACGTTATCACCTACTGATCTTGATACAATACAAATTGGTTTTGCTAGGATACCTTCAATATACCACCTGTCTACCCCCCTCCACACACACACACACACACACACACACACACACACACACACACACACACACACACACACACACTTGATTCTCTCCATTTTGTATCGTATCTCTTATTATCTCTCTACCCCCTTCTCATCCCGTTTTCTCTCCTTTCCCCTTATCCACCCCTTCTCTTGTCCTGCCCTCTCTTGTGAGACACCCATAAACACAGAGCATGTATTGCCTCCCGTCGCCGCTCATTTCTTCGCCCACCCGTTTCCGTGCCAGATAATGTTGTCTTTGTTAATTTCTACCTGCGAGAGCGACGTGTATATTACTGGCTGACATTTTTTCTGCGTACATGACCGTTGAAGCGATGCCACGTTATCATTATGAATAAGGTGAGAGAGACGGGTAGCCTAGGAAAAGACGTGTAGAATGAAAAATGCTTTGTATGTTCACTTTACATACATCTGAACATACCCTGCAGACATTTTGAATAGAACATAGACCAAAGTTTAAAACAATGCCAGCAGACCTTTATACACAACATCCAAACAAGTTAATTTAATCAGATTTCTGTTTGTCTTAGACTTACACAGCTCCATTGGTGTCTGCCAAATGCTTTTTGGTACCTATTCATGCATGTTTTTCAAATTTGCTTCCTCATTTTTGCAAGTCAATTTTCTCTTCTAATACTGTCGGTAAAAGTAGAAAACATCCCGCAGATGCAGCTTACCGTATTGTGTCAATAATAATTGCAGTGCATTCTGTTTTCAATATCTAATGAAAATGGTGCTGGATGCTGAAGAGATATATTTCAAATCAGAGAAAATGCAATTTTATTTTTAATTTAATTTTGGTGTATTTCATAGCATATTCACTTATTTATTGAGACATTTATTCATTTGTTTTTGATTATGGCAGTTCTGGTCCTCCACTGCAGAGTTGAAAGGCTTCTCCGCCAGTCTGCCGCTCTTTCGCTGGCTGTCTTTCTGCCCCACAATCTCCCTTCATCTCGGTCGCTTTCTGGTACAAATATGAAAAAGGTCCGTTATTATATGAGGAATATTGTGTTTGATCATTTTACTGTAGTGCTAGATGAGCTGGTGCATAAATGCTGACCAGCTCAGTTAGGACCTGTAGCAGAAACCAGACCAATGACTAAGCTCTAAACGGCCTGATTAGCCAGTTGAATTTCTTTAATCGGAATCTATTCCAGGTTGTGCTTTTATTAAATGAGGGGTGACGGTAATGATGACTCCAACAAGGCCTGAGGGACCTAGTGGCCTACTAACGGCTACACACACACACACACACACTTAGATGCTTGTGTATCTAAACGCACTCATACTAACAAAACACTTTCTCTTACACTAATATATCCGACCTTAATCTGGGTTAGCTGCAGTGTGTCAGAACACCTTTTTTCTTTTACACATGTCCAGAGCCTCGGAAATTCAGCCCTTTCAGTCTCACTAAATGAATCCCTCCAACTAAGACCTCCAATCATATTCAGAGTGCAGTCAATCTCAAGAACCATCTAAATATCACATTAAGGGAAGCAATAAATGAATTATCCTATAATGTACCTTGTCACTGGATGGAAAGGGGATTTGCTTTACACATCTAATCTCTTCACCTCCGAAATAATTGGACTTCCACCTTGAGATCATCCCATCAGAGATGTAGGGAGATTACCATTCGCTGTAGACATGGATGGGAAATGAGGGATTGGAAGGAAGACTGGGAATCTTCTAACAAGGCGCTCAGATTGAAAGAGCTTAGTTTTTGACTACAGAGATCCTTTAAGACATTAACTCTTTACTGTAAAGCTGCACATACAGTTTTAAAGTGGCATTCCTTTGGAGGGTTTGCCACGTCACAAAATTAAATGAATTGAGATGGATGTTTGTTTGCATTAGTGGAAGCTATTTTAACTGACAATTATTTTACTCTAATGTTCTTCAGGAAACACAGCAGACAAACATCCTTAGAAGATGAAAAGAGGACTCTGTGATGTAAAATAGTTTTAAAGTCTGACGTTTTGACTGAACTTTGTATTGAACAGACATTGTTCTGTGAAGGCCACACACGGACTGCAGAAAGAGTTTCTCGAGTGCCCTACACTTGGGTGAAATTTGATTGCGTGTCTCACTTCTGACTGATCTGAAATTGCCTCTTGATTCCCTCGGTGCCGTCTGCATGTGGAGGCACCAACGGGCATCGTTTTAAAAGTGTGCGTTAAAACCTATATTTACACCTTCTTTGCCGTGTGCTTTACGCAGTTTGAGAAAGGCAGTTTTCTAAAAGGCTCTTTGGTGTATTTAATCCTGGTGGAGTGCAATATAGATTAAATGTATTTTCTATCTGCTCTGGGATGTTAGATTCAGGTGACAATGATGGCTGTGTAATCTGGGGAACTTGTCACCATCTCTCCCTTTCACTGCCAGTTCTGCATTCTAAACGTGTCAATAGGAAAACACCATTCTCATCCATTCATTAATGAAATATTAAATTGTAGCTTAGGGTACTGAAGAACCACATCTACATCTAAGTGTGCCTTCTACCTTGGCACGTGTTACGTTTTGTGTCCTTGCATTCCTGCCCAAAAAGATCAAAGAGTTGGATCTACAGTTGGATTGTAGGGCCAGTTGTAAATGGGGTTGAAATTGCTTTCCAGATCAGCGATGATCTCTGTAGCCAGGAGAGTCATCTGATAGCAGAATGCCGCACATTAAATGGTGAAAGATGGAAAGGAACACTGCATTGAAATGGTGGAGTCTAATACAACCCCCCCCCCCCCCATCCACCACACACACGTATAGTACAGAGGGAGGAGAAGCTGTTATGGTGGGCTTCCATCCAGCCTCTGCCCGGTACTGGCAAGAACAGAAGGCATCACACACTTCCATGCACACACACACAGTCATGCCCCCTAATAACCTCTCTGCTCTGTAAATCTGCTCACACACAGATTGGACTCCGGAGTCTGGTTCCTGGCTTCGCTCACTGTGCAAATTGAAGCCTTCAGGAATCCTATTGTAACTGGCCAAAATGTCTTAAACACAAAGTCTGTGTGTGTGTGTGTGTGTGTGTGTGTGTGTGTGTGTGTGTGTGTGTGTGTACACGCAGGAGTACACGTGTGTTTGTGATGCTGCTTCATGTGCAATATGTGGTTTGTGTAGGAGGAAGGCTTGGGATGCTAACTTTCTGTTGCCCAAGTGGATTTCCATACTCTGAGCATATGGAGCTTTTTGCCCCTCGGACTTCATTTCCACACAAACTCCGTGTGCACATGATGCAGAGCTGTGAGTTTTAGCTGCTGCTGTGGCAAACACCGTTTGCTGATTGAGACAAAAGCAGCAGGATTAGGTGGAAAATTTCACGATCACTGTTTTATTATATTTCAGTCTGATATGGAATTACTTTCCTGCACAACACACAGCGAAGATCTCTGACATAAATGTGATGGCATACTGGGAGATGTGATCCATCCTCATTCAGTCGTGAATATCGGCACAGTTTAGTCTACTGCCGAAGCACTTCTCAGGAATGATTCCTCCACTGGTGAGCTCACACTAATCTAACTCCACGGGCGAACAAAGCCCACAGAACAACCGAGGACAGGACACCTAACAGTAGCTATTAAATCACCGCAGAGGAAGGATATTACCACAGAGTGCAGTGTAACTGCTGCTGGAGTGTCCTGGCGTCTGAGCAGGTTAAGCCCCTTACCGTGTGCTCATTATAACAGGGATTTAAATGATAATGAGATCCGACTCGAGGTTTTGACAAGTATAGACCAACACTACTGATTTGCCCGTTGAATTCTCAGTGTCTTTAAATGAAATTTAAGACATGATTTTAAATTGTATTGACCCATAAGTCTCTCCCCCTTGATTTATTGCTCAGAAGTTGGGGACAATTCATCCATCCATTCTGAAACAATTCATCCATCGTTCAAAAATAAGACTCTGCATCCAAACCCGTTGAGATAGGCTGGCAGCTCTTCAGGGCAGGGGGACCCACCACACACACACTCAATGGTGGAGATGAACCTCAAAAATGGCCATGCAGCACTATCATCTCTGTGATGAAACAACACCTCTCTAAAACAGTTAAGACGGAACAGTATAACCTACATGAAGTTAAGCTGCACCGATTTTAGCACTTAAACTGGCAACTGAGTGTATGTTAATGTGTAATGGTCAGTGATGAAGCTACTTTGTGGCCTGGAGAAGGCATCCTGCTTTTACTTATTGGCTTGAGAGGAGCCACTGCACACATTAACTGGAGCTTAAGAACAACATCTGTGTTGGCATCATCGGTAGCTTTACGTTTCCTCGGTCGAGGTTGGTGTGAGTTTGTTGGCTGTGCTAAAAGGCCCCCCGAAAAAGAATAGTACATTTGGTTAAGGTAACTGTTACTGGTCCTTGTCCAACAGGATTAAGTTGAAAGAACAACCACTTCTCAGGTTGAGTGAGCTGATCTGACTTCGCTTCACTCGTGGATGGGGACTGTTTCCATGACGGAAAGCTGGATGCTTTGCCATTAGCAACCAAAGGAGCAGATGCTGTCAACGTTTGTCCCGGGGCCCTCACCCTCACCCCAGCCCATCAGGTTTCCATTTTGTTAACTCTCTCACCTCTTTTGTAGACGTGTGCTGGACCCAGACAGGTTGAACTTGGCACAGGCGCCTCCTCGGAGCTGTGCTCGGGATGTGCCTTAACCGATGCGGTTTTGCAAACATGGCAGTGAGTCGTGAAATGAGATTTCTCTGCTATCATTACCGGGCCGAGGAAGAAAGCCACATCTCACTCTGAGTGAATGCCTCGCTGCTCTTCCCCTTTGCCTCTTCTCAGCACAGGCATGTCTAACCATCACTAAGACGGATCGATAGAGCTGAGCTCCGTAAGCTGCCTGCCGCTAATACAGGAAATACTATATGCTGTAATGGGATGGGGATATTAAGCAGTTAAAGAGGATGGCTTTAGCTAAGCAGTGATAGGACATGATTAGCGTAATTTAAAAAAAAAAAAAAGCTTTGTTTGCAAAGGTTTTACAACAAGAGGAGCCTGTGGTTTCCTTAAGGGGCTGGGAGGCAGAATAAAGGCATGAGAGGCTGCATCTCTCCCTCCTGTGGGCTGAGGGTTCACCAGATTTCTGCTGCTCCAACAGCGACGCCGGCGATATATTGAGCTCCATTGATTCCACATTGTGTGATTGATTCTTCTTCCTTTAAAAAAAAAATAGAAAATTGTTAAAAAAAAATCACAATGCTTCTTTGTGCAAAAAAAGCATTGTTTTCCAACCACTCAGTTTTTAACTTTTCTCTGGTTTTATTGTCCCCCCCCATTGTTAAGTACACATGCAGAGCTGTGTCAAGGGGAATGTTGGCTTGACATTTGGTATTGAAATGTTATAAATGATTCTGTTGGATCCCCACATGAAACAGTAAAAAACATTGTTTTTGAAGCCAAATCTCAATCAATTGAACATCACATCAGAGCATCGGCAAAGCTCTTTGAACGTATCACCCCTCACCTTGTTGCCTTTTTTGAGCACGATGAAAGTGCATGAAATGAAATATTTTTGGGGATAATTTAGCAGTGTTCCACATATACCCATATATTTGCCATAGGGCATGTTTTGACATCAAAGGGCCAGCTGTCAGCCTTGAAGGGTTGACGATGGCAGATGACTGTGAATTGAATGACTTCCAAGACCCGATCAAAGATTCAGTTCCTTTTTTGCACTTTTCTGACTATACAAGGTCTACAAGGACATCTGTTTGTTAGAGAATAGAGTTGTTTTTAAACCATAAAAACCAATGACATTTTATTCAAATGATAGCAAGTATTGAAATAAGCATCTGTAAAACCTGCAACGTCCCCGGCGTTTGATATACACTTCCAACGAGACACACATTTTGAATCATTGTGCATCTATTCTTCTGTTTACTTATTTGCTTAATGTTGGTGGTTAAAAAGAGAAACTATTCGTGTGCCTTTTCAAATCCGTCCAACCCCTTAAGGTGTCTGCATTTTGACAGAATTGATACGGTCTTGGCTGCTGTAGAGGTTCGTGTGGCCATTGTTCTTGTGGTGCCAGACGCTTCCTGTTGCTCCTGCGGGATGTGGTGCCATGCCGAGCTATGCCATGCTATTCTGTCTGACCTGGTAAACTCCCCTGGGCTCTTTTTTTTGCCTGAGGATGATCATCCATGGTGGATCAGTCTTTGTGTAATTAACAGCAGCTTTGGAGATTTTTGGAGAGGCTGATTCATTTGGGTTTCACAGGGGGGCTTTATATGAATTTGGCTTTCACAGGGTTAGCAGGGGGGGAAAAAACAGGTTTTGATGGAGCTAAATGTCTGAGTAATTTGCCATAAGCTGTGTCATTTGACTCCAGCAAGCTGCAGATTTATATGCTGGACGTAGCTTGTTTACATGATTATCAGAGCTTGTTCCGGGCTTTTGAAAGTCACGTTTTGAATTTGAAGTACATGAGTATGTACTCAGAATACATTGCACTTGTTTGCGTTCGGAAATGATAATGATGACAATACATTACATTACTTTGCACTCATTTGGCAGATGCCGTTGCCCAAAGCAGCATTAAGTGCATTCAAACTTCATAGGAACAAGATGTAGATATCAAATATTCACAGTGCGTCCCACCCAGACAAACAGCTCAAAGCACGTTCACTGCTGCAGTACAGGGGCTCGGAGTTGATATAATGTGTTTACTAGGTAACACAATCTTGATGGTGATAGGGAATCGCACCAAACCCTGAATTAACTTCATTTTCTGTGCTGTATAACTCTGTTACTCGATTACTCTAACTCAACAAAGAAAAGGTGCTTTAATTTCTTTTTGTTGTCTAGCCGAAGAAGTGGACTAGTGCTTCACACAGCAGCTGTAACATGAAAGATTTATGGATTTTATGGTGGACATCAAAGCAACTGTAGCATCTTTCATCTTGCAGTATAAGCGATGGCTGATACTGACGTGCTGGCAAAGTAAACTCTGTTTAACTAAAGCCATTTTATAGCAATGACAAACTGTTCTGTCCCTCTCCTTCATGAATCATTTTTCCACATGTTTGTATTTCCAAAACCCTAAGTATGTGTTTAACTCCTGAGTGTTTGCGGAGGGGTTGGCATGTTTGCCTTTGTCTGTCAGCTTTTGTGTACTGTGTGTTCTGTTTGCGCACTGTATGTGCACACATTTCTGCCGCGCCGCCGTGCATTCACGATTCAGGCGTCTCTGCCTCTCCGTCGGCTCCCGGGTCGATTTAATTGCAGCGGCGTATTTACGAAGCAAAACAAGCGACTCCAGCAGCTACGCCGAAGCATCCAAAGCACTTAGCCAGCAGCCAGTATTCCCCTCCGAAAGTGCTCCTGTGTTAACATACGTGTGCACACAAAGGCTGCGAGTCTACGCAGGGAAACGCAACAGTTATAATCCGGAAAGGACAAAAGCAGCAACTGTGTCTCTGCAGTGAATTGTATCAGAATGCTGCTGTTTTTTTGTCGTTTTGTTTTCACTCGCTGGGATGTGATACGAAGTGGCTCTTCCCAACATCTTCAGCTGAATCTTGTAACTCACTGTGGCACATGCAGCCTCTTCATTTTCTCCCGTTTTATATTCAAAAGGTGAACAGAGAGAGAGGCTTCTCCGGATAAACTGCTCTCTCCCAAGTCTCAATCAGGAGTAATGAGACCATTTGTCTCACAGCGCTGCATAAGAACAAACCTTATCTCTGCTTTTGCCATTAGAGGTGCTTATTGCCCCAAAAACAGCCCACTATCATTAATACCTGTCACACAACTATACAAAGTTTAAGCAAACGGCAGTTTATTCGGCGTTCTCGGCCTCCCTTGCAACTCTTCCCTTTACATCTTTACGTCGGCCAGTTCACTTGCTCCTGAATCCAATACGAGAAGGCTTTCAATATTTTATATCGCTCGGGACTTCGGAAGACTATATTGGCACTCCCACCAACGGCTTCTGGAATAGATGTTCATGTCTGATCTACTTCACTAACTCTCCCTTGCTCTCATTCAACTTTTTCTTCCTCTTCCACTGTCATCCTGTATCTTTTCTTATCACCCCCCCCCCCATTCCAGTGGTTGCGATCAGCAGAAAGAAGAGAAAAGCCCCTGCATGGATGGAGAGAGTCATTATCTTCTCCTCCCGCCGTGCAAATTGCCCTGTCGCTGTTCACATCTGATCTGTGGATAATTGGATAGTTCCTTATCTAAGAGACCTTCTAACTTTTCCACAAAGAACCTTTCATTTTGTTGCCGCACTCATCACAACCGTGAAGTCCCACCTTTCTCTCCCTACTAATCCTTCTCTTGTGCTGGGGGCCACCAGAGACCGGTAACGTTCTTAGCTCCACAAATTGGGAGTAAAAATTCCAGGAACAGTGTATCCAAGGTTCGACATTAACCATGGCCCACCAAATACTCCATGTGAGTGTACTCCCTGTGGCCACCAGGTTTCATCCTTATACTGCGAGCCTTCGCCAAAGCAACGTTACATTTCCACAAACATCCCGACTCATTCACACCTATTACTTCAATATTACTTCAATATTCTATCATTGCATCTGCGCAAGGAAGCGAGACTGTGAACTAAAGAGGCTGAGAGAAATATATTTTCATTCTGTTAAAGCCTTTTCACTTATTGAAGTGTCACAGTTAAGAAAGGCTGTCTTAACTTGTGGATTGTTTTTGTGTAACTTTACATTTCGGCCACCGAAGATCTACTTTGGCCACCAAATTTAGGGCTTGTGGGGCCAGTCCTTAAACATATTACCGTCTATCCCCAGCATTGTTACATGGTGTGATAGCTTTGATATTGCTATTGCTGAAATGAGAATTGAAACTTAAAATGTTGCATGTTAACCTCAAAGTATGTTTTTTATTTCTGTTTAGGATTCAGACGCAGACTTCTAGAGTCGGTGTCAGTGGTGTAAAAAGATAAGACCAACGAATACAGATGCCTTCATGAGGCGCCATCAGGGGTTTTACACTCGTAACTTCTGCTGCCGTCCTTTACGCCTTGTTTGTGCTCGCCTGCCAAAGAGGGCTGTGTGTGTATGTGTGGATGTCTAGTCTAAATGATGGGGAGGATGCCTTTATAACGTCCAGGGCCCATGTTAGGGACAGAAAGGGGGACAGCATTAATCTAAGAGTTCAAGCCTATAGTTGTCACTCTGTGTGAGGTGGAAGGGGTGAGGGGGGCTGAGACACTTGCTTAAAGGCCTTTAGTCTGAACAATGGCTGCCCTGTGTTTTGGAAAAAGGCGAGTAGTTCACAGCTCAGCCCTCCGCATCCTTTTCTTTCACTCAGCTCCTATTGCTCGAGTCCTTTCTCACCAAGTGTCCACTTTAAACTCTTGTCTCCCTTTTTATTTACACTCACCTGTCACACTGCTTCTTTTACTAGGCGTCATCTTTCCGATGAAAGATGAGTTGCTGTATCTAGTGTTTTCTCTCAGAGAGAAGAGCCTTTCCTGTGTTTGTAGCAGCCGCCTTCTGCTTAGATGTCATGCCGCGCTGATTTGCCTGCACGTTGAGGCAGCTTATACAATTTGACATTTCAAGATGTAACGCTGCCCCCCCAAAAAACTATAAACAGCTTAACGTGACATTAGCAGATCAGTTAAGACCCAACAGCCTTTACCAACGCTCAAATCGAGCTTTGCTTAATGAGTTTCATTTGTGAAAGTGGCAAAAAAAACAGGAGTGGAGATGTGCTATGACGGAAATATTCACAAAATGTCCCTTAAGACAAAAGTAGGCGGGTGTGTGGAATCATGGAATCGATGTTTGTCCATATGGACATCCCTTAGTGCAAAGACAGCTGGTGCAGCAGCACTAGGCTCCCAACAGGTGTACTCGATAGCAAATCAAGAGAATAGAGCAGATGACTTCTTGTTAGCTCGCAGTAATTAGGCTAACAAGGGCAGGGAAATTGACTGTCCTGTGAAATAAAGATTAAACAGCGAGCAGGTTTCTGAATAGTTTTTTTTTTTATACCCAGGAACCAAAAAGACAGAACGAGCCGGAGAAGTGAAACCGAGAGGAGCCATATTTCCCAACAAGAGTGACAAAAAATCAGACAAACCCATCAGTTGGGTTGAAACAAGAAAAGGGATCTTTTATTTATGGAAGCAGATAAATGCACTTAAACATTCCAGTAAAACATAGATTAAATGTTGCATTAGCATATCTTTAAATGGCAATGCGTTGGATACCACAGGGTTAACCTTTCTGGAGGGCTGTGATGGACAGATGCAGACAGGATTTGAGTAAAAAGACTTTGTTTTCAATTGTTTTCTCATAATTTAATTAAACCATTCATTGGGCTGGTCATTCAAGTGCATTTCCACTTCCACTGATCACATAATTTCATTAGCAATTTTATTTGATCAAATTTGCTGTTTGCTTTGAACCGTTCTACTTTGGTGTCATTTGCATGGTGGTACTGTTATGGAAATGCAGCTTGTGAGAGAGAAAAGACAGTTACTGAATGAGTGAGAGTCATAAAAGGAGGGGGAGATAACCTCCAGCCTGTCAGCGAGGGATTATTCTCCCCTCTGTTAAATCAAAATTCCATTTCTGTTCCGCCTTCACCAGGTTTGGTCGCTCTCGAATGGCCCCTGTCGCCGCCCAGTAATGCAATTAAGATCCATAAGCTTTTCCCAGGAATGAAGGGGCTGAAAGGGGGATTGTTCCATGCTTCACTGAAGTTGGGGAAATCTGTGTGTGTGTGAGAGAGAGAGAAGATGGATTGATGGGAGGGGTGGAGCAAAGGAAGGTAATAACAGTCATGTCCCCTCTGCCCTCAACCACTTCCAACTAGAAAGGGTTTGAGTTGTATTCCACACACACACACGCAGAGTCATTTCTCTCTCGCTGCCACGTCCACTCCCTTTGAAATGCCGTCGTGTTGCTATAGTGTCAGCCTGACGTTTTGACCAGGCTTTTTTCCGTCTCAGCCAATTCAAATCCATCATGGCTGCCTCCACGGCAGATTGCTCGTTAGTTCTCTAAACCAAAACCTGCATTGAAATCAGCCGAGCGTGTTGCAACTTTACTTTGTTCGCTGCAGATTTCACTTTGTCTGTTTGCTTGGGGTTTATGCAAAGTTGATGATTCCACTGCAGCAGTCCTTACATGAGTGATGCCTCGGTAATTGAAAGTGAGTGGCGGCGCAACAGGGCCTAATGAGGCGCACTGCCTCAGGTCAAGAAGACGGGTTAGCGATAGCGGAACGAAATGCCAGGGTAGCCATCTGGACCTGTTTTAAGGTCATTCAGATACGCACCTCAGCTGCAAGAGCTCATGTACAGGCAGACTGAGGCAATGTTTGGGTTTTTTCACATTTTATCCAACTTTATCTGAAGCTGAACGTCGTCTTTGCACAACAGTTTATTGACATGAATTGCTTGTTGAAATTATGTAATTCAATTGATGCATTCCGGCACTGCAGGTGTGCATTCCTTATTTGTCGATGATGCTTGTTTTCTTTACTTGTGTGCGTCTGTTATGTAAAAGAAAATCCTCAGCAACATTGTATAACCAACATCTATCCGCTGCTTCCTGCTACTCTTCTTATGTAGAAGCCACTGAAAGAGCCACTTTGAAAGGCCTAGTTCTTCATTCGTTACGTAACGGGCAGCATCCTCCGCCACCTCGCCGTCGCACCTACAGCAAACTAGATCCCACCCCGTTTCACTCCATCTTTGTCCTCATGCTCAGTCTTACACACGCAAAAAAAAAAACTATTACAGAAAACAAAATCAGCTTTAACTTTGTAAGCTACAATTTGATGCAGTTATGGGCTTGTTAAAAATGTGTTGAAAATACGGCCCCGTGCACTATGTGGTGGAAGAGTTTTGATTAGGGGATGCAATTGGATTTTGCTCCCTTCTGTCGCCGTCGCGTGCTCTGCCCCAGATTTGTCACTCTGCCAGCATTGTTGGTTGTTTTGTGCGTTCAGCAGTGGCGTGGGCAGTGCCCAAGCAGTGTTGTGGTGCAATTGAGAAGATAATTGGCTTTTTACTGAAGCAGTTTTATGCTGATGCAATTGAACCAGTGCTCGACATAAAGGTTAGGGCGATATTAGGCCACATACAAATGAGAATAGGACAATACACACTGAGGCAGATGCCAAAGCCAATCTCTTCTTTGAGCTTAACTGGGGTGTGTGTGTGTGGCACAGAGGGTTTGTGTACTTTGCTGAGAGAGGTAGGTCTTCATTTACGTGAAACAAATGAATAAGTCAGTGGGGTGATGAGTATGTTGCAGCCACACACAAACACAACTGCGTTTATGTGCACACAGACGTTACAGCTGAGAAAAGGAGTCGATTAACCCACAGAAACAGAAGATTTATCTACGACAATTTTGATAATTGACTAATTACTGGAAGTGACTGATCAAAGCTGCCAAACCAGCTGGTTCCGGCTTCTCAGATGTAAGGATTTCCTGCCTTTTGCTGATTTATCACTGTATATCGAATACCTTTTTGTATTATGGACTGCGGGTGAGAAAAAACGAGCGATTAGATTCAGCTCGAAGACTCATTATTGAAGCTGGAAATAGCAGTTTGACAAAAAGCATCTTAGCTTGAGATCCACCTTTCAACTAAATAACATAGAATCTAAGCATGGATTCCCCCCCCCTTTTTATTTTAACATGGTGATGGTGGTGATACAGACTCGTACATTATTATGTGATTGAAATTCCATACCTACAGCATGTGATAATAACTGAACTGACTAGTCCATCCGTTGATGAAGGCCACGGGATATAGCTGAAAGTACAACATTTCCAGTGAGTGAATCTTGAAACTTATGCTAAGATTTGTATTATTGTTAATGTCATAAAGCGTTTAGAAATTAGAAATCTGAC
The DNA here is from genome assembly GCA_036023855.1 of Gadopsis marmoratus. NCBI lineage: Eukaryota > Metazoa > Chordata > Actinopteri > Centrarchiformes > Percichthyidae > Gadopsis > Gadopsis marmoratus. The sequence continues at coordinate 1,265 of JAVQJF010055803.1, read as the reverse complement.
CTACACGTTGTGTGTACTGTTTGTGTGTAGTGTTCAGTTATTCAAACCTTTGCCTCGTCTCTCTGCCTCTCGGCTCCTTTGTGTGTGATTGTATGTTGCTATGCTCAGCTCTCTGCCAGTGAGCTAGCTGCTATGGCCCTATGGCCGGGCTCTGAGTGCCTTTGGTTGTAGTGAGGGAAATCAACTGTGGCAGAGCTGTAAATTATTCCTCTGGAGGGCTAAAGGGGCTGGAGGCCACACTTGCTCCTGTCCGCCATACTTTTATCGGGGCCCAGTCGGTTCCTATGGGCCCTTTATCCGTCAGCTCTGAAAGGCCCCAACCAGGCAATATCAATGACATGGACCACAAAAAGAGGTTGTTTAGTGTGCGAGGAGAGAGAGAGAGAAGATGGACAGAAGGAGAGCGATACAAAGAGAGCGGGTGGGCAGGGACATCCTGTTGGGAATATTGCAGGAACATCATGTAAAATTAAGGATGGAGGAAGTGTATAGCAATTGGAGGATGTCAAGAAATGTTTACAAGATGTGGTGTTTTATTTGTATTTTAAGATGTCATCAACCTTATTTGACTTTATTTCATGACAGCTGGACTTAATTGGATTTAATTGGATCAGAGTGGATCACACCATTTCAAAGTAAAATCTGGATATACAGTGTTTGAACTGGATCTTCTGTCATTTTAATACCTCATATTAAAACTATAACAGCTTTAGAGATCAGAATAAAAGATGACCTTCATTAGCACTGAAACAAGTAAACTAGCTAATTGGATTTGGAGAAGATTACTTTGCAACAATTTGATGAGCCAGTTATTAAGTCATTCATCAGGCAAACACATTCTCTGTTTCCAGCTTCTACAAATGGGAGAAGTTGCTGCTTTTTCTCTCTGTTTTATTTAATTTTAAACGAAAATATCATTTGATTTTTGGACTTTTGTGAGACAAGTAAAGTGAAAGTGCAGATGCCACCTTTGACTCTGTATTTGGTGATTGATCATTATACTTTGTAGGCCTGAAGTTAACTTCATCGTCAGTTTTTCAGTCCAGTTTCACTGATTGTTATGCTCCTGCTTTCAAGGACTTTGGCGTCTGCTCTTCTTTGCTGTTTGGAAAAGCTCACTTTTTCATGACTTCACTTTCATGTTGTTCTACTCACTCACATGTTTTCTCCATGCGAAAAAAAAAAAAAAAAAAAAGAATTCCATTAAAAAATTTTAATTCAAAAAAAGAATTACAAAAGGATCCAACCCCCCTTAAAGAAACGGA
>JAVQJF010055801.1:0-39926 GCA_036023855.1 Gadopsis marmoratus | reverse complement strand
CCCCCCCCCCCCCCCCCCCCCCCCCCCCCCCCAGCGGCGGGAAACACACCGCAGCTGCTGTGAAGCTGCCACAGCATCACAAGATACATCTGCAGGGTTACTTTTCAGACTCCTCTGTAAAATTTTCCTTTTTTCTTGCTGAAATAATCTATTTGAGCTATCTGAGGGTAAATCACTTGGGTTTAAACTGATTACGACGTGTAGGCATTACACTTCTGATGCGGGTCAAACACAGAGGTTTGGGGCTGCAGCTAACAATTGTTTTCAGTGTTGATCAGTCTGCCAGTGATGTTGCTCATTAATCAGCACAGGGCCCCCGTAAGTCATTGTTGGTGTCTAATAGAACATTGACAGAAAATGAACTGGAAATTATTCTGATAACTGATTAATCATAAAAATGGGCAGGTATCGTGATCATCCAATGATCACGATACCATCCCTAGAACCACGCTGCTTGCATGCCTAAGCACAAAAAAAACCCTCTGACAACTAAATCTAACTTTAGGTTTTTCTTGTTTCTTATTCCGCTAGTCATCTCGTGACCCCATGTGGGTTCCTGACTCCCAGGTTGGGAATCGCTGCTGTAAATGCATCCCTGTTTTTTTGTTTTTTTCTTTAATTCACAGAGAGTTTCCAACTTCTGTCGGACATCAAGGGGAACAGTATCAGCCCTCGGTCCACAATGTCCTCCAGAGGTAAAGAGGACTTGTGCCGGATATGCGGCGGAGGTCTCCAGGGAAACCAAAGGCGGTGGCTGTTTGGGGGCCAAAATAAGAAGACTGGTCAGCCTTCGACCCCGACGGAGTCCCCAAGAGGAGGAAGCCTGTCCCGGTCTTCGCAGAGCAGCCCCTGGGGTACGTCTGGAGCATAAGAAAGCAAAGATTTTGGTCACATACTGTATCCCTATTTAAGAGTTTGACATAAACTTATTTTTACTCTTCACAGGCAGCACATTATCTCTGGGGTCCTCAGTGTCTCTCTCCCAGTCCCAGCTATCCCTGAACTCCCTGTCCAAAGGAATGGATCTGCTCTCGGTGTTGACTCACATACTGGGGCAGTCTGTGCCCCGGGGCAGCGGTCAAGGGCAGTTTGTGTGTGGCAAATGCGTGTGCATCCTCGAGCGGGTATTCAAGTTTGACTCGGTGATAGCCAGGGTGAGGGTGCTTTCGTCCGAGAGGCTTCAGAAGCTGACGCAGGAGAGGGACAAGATCAGACAGTGGGTGCGCCAAAACTACTACCAGAGACACCCACGGGACTTCCAGAGCAGGGGCAGCACCAGCGAGGAGGATGGAGAGGCGGAGAAGGAGGGCTACAGGGAGATCCTCAAAGAGAATATGGCCCTCTCTGAGTATGAGTGCTGGTCCGAGAAGTGGGACACGTGTCCGTATTTTATAAGAACGGGTAAAAGATGCAGCAGGGGCAAAGGATGTGAAGGCTGTGATTCCTTGCGGGTGTCTGACTCTGATTATGAGTCCGTCTGTGGGGTTCCACGCCACATGCCTTTCCAACCCTTTTCACCATTGGGATTGTCACGGGACAAATCCCAAAGCATGCCCCTCCACTGGCAGAGGGTGCCGTCCATCAGCTGCAGCCTGCCTTCACTGGCAGGGTCCAGTGTCTCCTTACAGGCGTCTTCCCACACTCAGTCCATTCATTCCCTGGACTCTCTCGATGGCGACGACCCGTTTGACTCACCAGGCGTTCAGTCAGGCAGCGTTGTGCTGAGGGAGCTGAGAGGTATTGAAAGGAAGCCGGTGAGCTCGCCATCAGGAAGTAGGATCCCGGTTCTGGGCAGGACAGATGGGAGATACTCAGGAAAATTTGGGGAGATGGCGTTGCCCTCTGTGAACAGAGTGCTGAGCTTTGGGGATGTCGAGAACGGAAGGGATGAACTACACGAAGAGGACGGGGATGTGCTAACGGAGCTGAGGGACGAATTCATGCCTCTTCATCGAGAGGTTAGTGTTCTCAGTCCTCTCTGAGCATGCCATATGCTGTATGAGTGAAGGACTCTGACTAGATGCTGTAAATATTGACACACTGTGCTGCAATAGATAATCCGGGAGTCAGTCCAACAAGATTAGAACAACACATTTCACTTATGTTTTTACTAAATAACACCATAAGCCATGTTTATTAGGAAATAATTTGTCATTTCAGAACGCTACTGGCAGGGTTCACAACGGCATCAGGTACCTGCGAGGCCAGCTGGACCAAGCTGCGTCCCGCATCAGGTCCCTGGAGGCCGAGCTGAAACATGGGAGGAGCAAACCAACGGAAGTCAACGGATCAGAAGACTGGGCCCCTGTAAGTATGACAGAGCCGGGCTAGCTGTTTCCCCCTTGTTTCCAGTCTTTATGCTAAGCTAACCTAACTGGCTGCTGGCTGTAGTTTCATATTTGAGTGGTATGAATTGTCATCAAACTCGGAAGGGTGAGGAGTAAGTGTGTTTCCCAAAATGTTGAACTGCTCCTTCTTAAAAAGGTTAATGTGGTCAGTGGTATAATAAATCCATAAAATGAGTTATATAAACATAAACATGGTTTATAAGAAATATGAAAATAAATGTAGTATTTTAAAAAACCAAACAAAAAAACCCAAATCATTCATGTATAAAATCGAATCATCTAAAAATAAATCAACATAATTGCAGATTGAATTGAAATGTCAGTTATGTAGTTATTTCTTTACCAGCTGTCATAAGAGAAGAGTGCCTTTAAGCTTTGTTTTTTGCGAAAGAAAAACAGGTTTTTTGCGCAGCGCAACACTGCACAGCAACGCCTCAGTCACGTGTCCAAACAGCTCCACAAACCACTCTGAATGTTGACTCAGTACAAATATAGCATTATGACAGGCATGGAAGGTGGGTGTTTTGTGTCTGTGGAAGGGTGTGTCTGCGTTTCCTCATTTACAGGTGCAGATATACGCACACAAACAGCCTCTCTCTGGAATCTTCCCCGACCAGTGGAGTTTGCCCTGGGCTCTGTAGCCTCTTGATAGAGGATATCACTAAAAGGCCTCGCAGCTGCTCCACATGACCTGATATGTGTCAGAACGAGGCGACGCTGTGTGCACGTGACGAGATGAATATTAGTGAGGATTCATATGAGATCTGTGGGAGTAGCAGCAGCTTTAAACACTAGATGTGTTCAGTACATGTATGAATTAACGGTGAAACTGCCTGAAGTGAATCGCCACGATCAGTGTAGCTCCTCACTGCTGACGCAGCGCTGTTGTCAGCTCAGCTGTGATACACAGTATATTTCTTCCTCGTTAAGAAAGCCGCAGGAACGATCATAATTTGGTAACTCTGATGTAAATAATAGGCTGCTGAGCTATTAACCTTGTATGCAGTGTTTCAGAGAGCGGTTGAAGTTTTGAATGGCTGACACGATTAATCGATTATCCAAATAGTTGCTGATTCAGTTTCCACTAATTGACCAGTTGATTGACCACTAATTGACCAGTCGACAAATCGGATCAGCACTTACTTTAATATTTTGATACCTTAAATGAAGGTATCAAAATAAAGTATTGTTTTATCCGTGGTCGAAGCTTAGGTATCATATTAGCACTGATATTGAAAAAAATTCAAATGAAACCCAGTAGAGTTGCAAAGATTAGTCAATCAACTTTTAAGTCATTTTTTTAAAGCAAAAATCCCAAACATTTGATGGTTGTGGGTTCCCAAATGGGATTACTTGCTGCTTTTCTTTGTCTTATGTTGTAGTAAATGTAATATATTTTGGTTTTATTGGACAAAACAAGACATTTCATGATGTCACCTTGTGCTCTAGGATAATTTAATAGGCATTTTTCACAGTTTTCTGGTGTTTTATAGACCAAACAATTCATTGGAAAAATGATCTGCAGATGAATCCATAATGAAAATAATCGTTAGTTGTCGGCCTAAAACCCATTGTCATTTGTTTTCCTCTTCTCCTCCAGCTGGTCCAGGAGGAAGGAGGCAGTTCCCTGCTGCAGAGCCTCGGTCACTCCTTGCACAGCCGGGAGCGTCTGATCCAGGTGGGCGAGGTGATGAGGGGAGGCAGGACTCAGTCATGCACGCCTGCTGCTGGGGCTCTTGCTCAAAGCTCACTGGAATGTTGTTTGTCTTTGAAGTCACTGTACGCCCTTAAAGTGGCAGCACCAAAACTGCATTTGCTTTTGTCCGTTCACCACATTGTACCAGTGACACTGAAGTATGTTCGGAATGGTTGCCCTTATTTTTAGTTGCTTGTCACGTTGATGATTTACAGCAGGGATTTTATTTGACTCTTGCACGTAAGTCACTCTGGATGAACGTGATAGCTAAATGGCCAAAGCAAATAGGACTGTCCAATCAGAAAGATAACCAAAATCTGGCTTATCTGAATCGGTGGGTGCGTGGATGACAGCCTATTAAAGATAAGTGGCTCTTTAACAAAGTCCCAGTTTCACTTTTACAAGTGTTGGAAAGTGTTGTGCAGTGGTGGTTTTATATTGTGCCACACTAATAACTTATTTTATTTGTGAAACAGTTGGATGAGATGATTGATACGACACTCATATTGAAATGTGAAGCCGCAGCCAGTAGCTCGTTGGCTTCTTAGCTTAGCATAAAGACTGGGAATGGGGAAATGGCTTATCTCTTTCCAAACGTAACTAGAACACAATATGACGTGTTAATTAGTAAGCTTTAGAGGTGATGGATTTTGTTAGCTTCCTCCTAGGAAGCAAATAAGCATATCCTAAACAAGTAAGAAAAAATGTATCGCCAACATTTTCAGAAACTTTCATTGGATCCTTTTGAACACGCATAGTGAGTCTTGTGATTTTAGTTTCAGGGTGAATAGATAAGTAATGAATGTGCCTGCCTGTGTGATGGCGCTGTAGATTCATGACGGCACCATCTGATGTTTGCATTTGCATACACATATCAGCTTGGCTTACACTTGGCTCTGGTTATTATGACCCTGTGTAATGATTCATGCATCTAATGGCTTCAAAAATCTGCACGTAAGGCAAAAGCCTTAAATCTTTAAACTTAAGTAAAGATGTCCAAATCAGAAACTGCACTTGGAAGTGCTTTTCCCTAACAGCGCTGTTGGATGAGTGTGTTTCTAATTTTTCCTCTCCTCCAGGAGTGTATGGATCTGATCAGAAGACTGTGTGTGGAGGAAGGAGCAGGGACTGAGCTGGCCAACAAGCTGACTGAGAAACTGACTGTGAATCTGAAGGAAACTCTGTCCCACAACAAGGTTAGAGCGGACACTGTCCTGATTATTGACATTAAAACGGTACTGCATGTTGTTTGAGGTGTAAACTAAATGACACACATCAATCCTGGTGTTAATATGGACATTTTCTGCCAACTTTATAAAAATTGAGATTTCACGGGTTTGAAAATGGCTCAACACGCCATCTACTGTTTTAGATCAAACCCTGAACTTTGCAAGGCCAATGCTGACATCGAGGCAACTGGTTGGGACCAGTCTGTCATGAAATTTATATTAAAAAAATAAAGTTAACGCCCTCCAATCAGTCTCAATCTTGTCCCGTGCCTGCTACAGGTGTTGCTCCCTCACTCCTTTGTTTCAGTTTTTAAATTTATAAGAAGTTGAGGGTGTAGTTACTTTAATGATGGCGCAAATGACCTACTCACTGAAGCATAGCAGTTATCGGGATAAGCAGGCAGACTTTTGCTGGTAGTCATCAGACTCTGATGGATTTTGTATTGGCAGTCCAGGTCTTGTGATGGGTCTTTTTATTCTACCTCACAGGCCTGCAGGAGGTTTTACCAGTCTAGCAGTAGCATGTCAGCACTTTCCTCTGGCTCTGTGGAAACATTATGACTGAAACTGTTGCTTTGAATTAACTCCGTTGTTTCTGTCATTAAATCAAACAAAAATCAACATCTTGTGTTTCATGCAGCTTTTGACTTTCCAACCTTGACATGTCGAATTCAAAGGCCTTTTAACAGTATAGACTTAGAGAGGGTTTGTCTGTAAGGATGAGGTATCTGTGTTTCAGCTGTTGATCCTGTGCCTCTCACAAGCAAATAGAGATAATTAGAGACTAGAATTTTACAGATTTACCGACATGACGACTCTCCGACCAACCTTCTGTAAGTCACAGCGATATGCTTGATGAATTCATCCTTTCAAACAGACAGTTGCCCCCTTTAATGCACCTGAAAATACAACAATAATAGGCCTGCAACTATAACGATTATTTTCATTTTCGATTAATCTGTGGAAAATGTTCTCGATTAATTGTTTGGTCTATAGTGAAACATGCCACTTTGTTGTCTACATGTCTTCTCTTTTCTGACCAACAGTCAAAAACCCAAATATATATTTAGTTTACTATCATGTACAATGAGGATAAAACCTCAAATCCTGACTGGCTGATTGTTTCAACTCTACAGACTTTGTATTGAAATCTAACATGTAATGTGTGACATGTTTTGCAATCTGTAGGCTGCCCTGCAGACTCTGAGGTCCGAAATGAGTGAGAAAGAGGAGGGCACGGAGAAAGAGATCGAGGCTCTGAGGAAGGCTGGAAGAGACAGAGAGAGAGACCTCGACACACTCAACACCGTGCTGCAGTGCAACCAGGATGTTATAAATGTGAGAACACACAGACAACAAACCAGGGATGGTCCAAAACGCACACGCCCACGTTCAGGCACTGTGTACATGTGTACTTTGTTCACTCTGTGCACTTGATGTTGTATTTAGATAGGGCCTGCATTTTGTCTTGGCTCCAGGACCTGCGGGTGGCTCTGGGGGAAAAGGAGCGACTGCTGAAGGAGGTGGAGAAAGAGAGGGAGGTGTGGAGACAGAGGGACCGGGCCCTCACAACTGTCCTGCAGGAGAAGGAGGCTCTGATCTCTGAGCTGGAGAGCTGCCTGAAAGATGCTCAGGTAATAAAGGGTGTAATTTCCACTGGGGATGCGGGGGGTGGCACGTCTCCCTTACTATTCAAAATGTTATAGTTATTTTGTGTAATGTTCAGCTAGATATTTCACACCTATTGTTGATGACTACGTCCATTTAATTTTGTCCACCTTTTTTAAGAGACAGTTGCAGAGCTTTCATTCTTTCTGTATTATTCAAACGAGGAGCCTGTTCTGCAGTGCTCAGTCCTTCTGGCCTCTGAGGTTTGTCGTAAATACTGACTTCAGTGACCGAAGGGAAACTTTTACTCGCAACATGTCATTTTCCTCCAGGCTCCAGGGGGCGAGGCTGAGCTGGCAGCTGTGATGCAGGTCAGAGAGGGAAACAACGCCACCTTGTGCAAGGAGGTCACCGAACTCACCACAGCCCTGCAGGAATACCGGGACATGGTGCAGGTGAGATATTAGCATAAGGAGAGGATTTGAAAGTTTTATACGTTAAAGACAAAACTGAAAAACAAAAGGCTGCCTACATATTTTGAGTTGAGAACGACTCTCCCCTTTTTCACCTGCTATGTCCTGATTTTAAACTCACATTCATAGATAATTTACACACAAAACAAGATGTGGTCATAAATATTAGGAAATCTAAATGTTTCTCTGATTTATTTTTACTCAAGACCATGATTGCATGGTATGGAGTGCAGCTGAAACGATTAGTTGGTTAAACAATTAGTCATATTTGATAATTGATTAATTGTTTCAGTAATCTTTCAATTACATTCTCATGTATCATTTTAAAGTGAATATTTTATGGGTTTTAGGCTTTTGGTCATACAAAATGAGACATTTTGAAAATGTCTCATTGAGCGCTGGGAAGTTGGATGGGCATGTGTAAATGTGGATAAAAGTACTAATGAAAATATCAAATTCAGCAGCTGAGACCTGCAGAGAAAAAAACATACCGCCAACTGAAATAATGCTAAACAAAACTAGACAGAAATTCTATCGCCAAACACAAGGTGGTGTGAGGGGAGAGGGAACCTCCAAACTACAAGGATGGGGCGGGTCTAACCACACACACAAACAAGTCTCAGCCTTTCTAACTACACTTTTTGCCTTTTCCCCAGAATCAGCAGGAGAGTCACAGTCAGACGGTGTCCTCTCTGACAGCTCAGCTCCGAGACACTCGGCGGGAGCTGAGGGAGAAGGAGAAGGAGAGGAAGGGGGCCGAAAGAGCCTGGCAGAACAACACAGAGGAAAGAGAGCAAGAGGAGAGGAAGCTGAGGGAGAGCCTGGAGAAGAGAGACAGACTCATAGAGGTGAAGTACAGCAATCTTATCGTCTCATAGTCGACCATCGATTAGAGTAGGCTGACCAGTGAATAGGAAACCATTTTGATAGTCAATCGTTTCAGTCATCTGCAACACTTAAATTGACATGTTGCGGATATTATATATGTCTTATTGTCAACACGTCACATGGAAAGGCAAAAAACAACAATGAATTGATCCTGCTAACAAGTATTGCGTGTGAAATGTGTAACAACATCCCTTTTTAGGGTGTGTTATAATCTGAATTTCATTATGAATACTTTGATGGTGACTGAGATTTATGATTTTTTTTTTTTTCTTCAAAGTAGCAAATCCTGTTGGATGCCGAGGAGCGGGACCATTTGTTCACAGAGCTGCAGCAGAACCTGCAGAACAAGCGTGACCCTCTGACCGCCTTCAAACGCACACTGTGATGGAGGACAACTGGGCTGACGACATGCAACTTAACTGCACAGAGACACAAGATTATTTTTGCACTTTCTGCACCACCTTATTGCCTCTTCAGCGTGTTTATCGTGATGTACATTAAGTCTATTTATATTTGATCTCTCTACATTTTTGAGGTTTGCATTTGTAGACCTTCCTTGTTTTGGCACGGGCCAACGGAAAGTTTAATTTTCCACAATTACTACTAAACCCTCTGGAGTTGATCAGTAATTTCAGACTTGGGGAGATGTCGGGTCTAGTTTTGTGTAGCTGGATGTTTTAATACTTGATTTAGAAATCACCAGATCACTGTATTCAGTTAATTATTTGAATGTAGTTTTATGTTTCTAATGGTTAAGCAGTGAGTAGAATTAATTTCATGCAGTGTGATTGTTACAAACATTTCTGAATGGTATTGTTAGTGGATCTAACATTTCTGTGCGGTTTGGGTACGATATTGCTTTAAATCTGATTTTGTTGTCTATTCCATGAAGGTCTTTGCAGTGTCTTTATTGTGTTTGTGTTGGTACTTTCTCAGTACAGAGCTGCCAAGTTTTAGTTCACAGTGCCAGCTCAGCGCTCGACGGGGGGAATGCCCAGGACCAAAATAATATTTTAACTGCATTAATTTTCTGCTTTTTATATATGTCTCTTTTTTTGTTGTTTTATTTTGGGACTACTCTCAATTACTGTCAATGTTTACATCTTGTATTGTTAGACTGGGACTTATTACTGGAGACATTTTCTTTCTTTTAGCTCAAGAGAATAAAACACTCTGATCCAAATTACTTATGTTTACAGATGCTTTTATTTAATTAACAATTATGTATGTATCAGAGAGCCCACTAGTTCTGGAAGTGTTAACCCCCCCCCCCTGTTAGTTAACATAGATACACGTATATTTTCTGTTATAACCACCACTTCAAATTATTTCAACTTGTCCGTCGTGTTGAATTGGCAGACGGGTCTAAATACTACAATACCCATGAGCCTCTGCAGCCGTTTAGGAAAAGAAGCCGGTCAGGGGCACGAACCCAAGCGGCAGTGAATTCAAAACACTTCGCCGTTGAATTAGAACAAAACATATAATATGAAAGTGTTTTAAAGTAGATCGACTTCAGCTGCAGGTTGTATTGTGATTTCTCTCAACATCGTAGCCTTTAACTTCCCCCTGTAACAGCCTAAAGCTCCGTGATTGGATGTTTATCGCCGAAGTGCACCTTGGGAGTCGTAGTTTTTATGTTTCATAGGCTTGCACGGTGCCCTTTTTGACTGTTCATAAAAGAACCAGCTGTATTTCCTAACGCTGTTGGCGCTTGAGCGTCTTGTTTTGGCCGATTCAGACGATGACCGTTTGTGTCAACGCTCGGCTCCACGTCTGGTCTCCTCCAATCACCGAACAGCGTCCTGGTTGCTTCAGGAACTGTTGCTATGGAGCCGGCACCTCGACACAAAGTTGGCACCCTGGATGTTTCACAGTGGACACAAACTAGACCTAATAATTACGTGGACTTGACATATTCAGAGAGGTAACGACGGACAGCAAACCGTTTGGGGTTTTTTTTTTTTAGTGCGTGTGAAGGAATGCAGGTCCAGTCGGTTCCCCTCGGCTCGGTCACCATCGGGCCGCAGTCTTGGCGCGATGGAACGGCCCGCTCCATCCGGCGTGCTGGGCGCCTGGTGCGCCAGACCCGTGCCGGGCGGTCCGGGACTTGCAGCCGGCCCCGGAGCTGCAGCGCCGCCGCCGCCGGCTTCACCCCAAAACGCACAGGCTGCACGGCGGAAACAGCCGAAGATAAGATCGCAGGGGAAGAATGCGGCGCGAGTCGTGACTCCATCTGCAAAAATAAGATGTCGAGGCCCCAAACGACAGGAGCAATGGTGAGAAAACCCCCCCAGCTGGCGGACAACTGACTGATAACCCAACTGAGATATTTGGCCGGTGATAAAGTTTGACACGCAGAAGGAACAGGGTGTTACAAGTAAACATCTGCAGATTATTCTTCATCACAATGATAAAAAAAATTATTTTTATTATTATTATTATTATTGAACGCCCCAGAACCACTTTAGCTTCTTATACATTTGGATGTAAAACACTGACTTCATATCCTTGGTAAAAGTAAAAAAAAGTATCTACCACAGTATAGATACATTTTCTGTAAAAATCCTGCATTGAGAATTCCACTAAAGTAAAAGTATACATAAGTATTTGTTTAACAGAATGGCTCCAGTTACATTACTGGATTATTATTACAGATGCATTAACATCCAAGCAACATTTTCCTGCAGTTGATCTAGAGGTGGCCAAGTGTAGTAAAACGTGCAGCATTTCCCTCTGAAATGTAGCAGATTAGATGTATAAAAGTGAATAAAATGGAACTATTGCAGTGAAGTACAGGTACCAAAAAAAATTGTACTTAAGCACATTATTTGAGTACAGGTACTTGGGTAACTTTCCACCACTGACTCAGACATTTGCAACCTAATGTTTTTCTGAAGCTCCCCAGTGGCTCCCAGAGGACGTCTGTGGTCCCGTTCCCATCTACTGGCTTGCGTGAGCAGTGTGCCGGGGCCAGTGCTGCCGTGGCCGGTGAGTACATGCGGCGGGTGCGGGAGGTGGAGGGCCAGCTGCGCAGGCAGGCTGGCAGAGTGACCCAGGAGGGTATCAAGCTGGAAAGGGAGAGGGCTCACCTGGAGCAGATGCTGCGCAGCCTCCGGACTGATCTGACTGTCAACAGGAGGAGCTCAGAGGGGAGGACCAGGAGGCCGTCCACTGCTGAGACGGTAGGCTTACACAACCTGGCTGTTAACCAAGTAGCAAATGCACACTCTAAACAGTCAGTGAGAGGGTCTTATATCTACGTGGGCGCAGATTAAGTGGATGTTCGTCCGTGTATACATATCTTTTCACAGTTCAACCCGGAGTGTGACCCAGCATGCTCTTGTCAGGACGCTCGTCCCTACGCTGCTTTGTTCATTGGGCCATCACGTGATAAATGCAGAGATAAAACCAGAGCATCCATGAGGGAAACACTGGTCATTTATCACGTCAGGGCTGCTGTCTGGTTTCGTTCTGACCTCTGACCTTCCTGTGGAGAAGAAACACAAAAAAAGAGATTTTCTCCACACGTGTCAGCAGTGGTATTGTACTTGCGTCACGGCTCAAATTGTCTGACATTTGCACTTGTCTTAAATGTTTGGACTTCTGATCTCAGCCACCTCTAGATTTGGACTTTATGCTTAAGGACAAAACATATCGATGATTTAGCCCATCTTTAATCAGATTTTACCTGCAGAAACATGCATGTACTTGTTCTCAAACTTCCATAAATGCCTTATAAAAGCCCCACGTACGTCACACATTAACTGCTATTGTGGAATCATTTTGAACTCCTTTCAATAATGCCTGTGAAGTATGTTACACTTTCACAGCCATTACAGCTGAATCCAACACCATGACGTGGTGTAAGTGATACGACAGACTGCGGATTAATTCATGAAGCCCTGTATTGCGAATTTCATTTGTCAAGGAGAGGAGATGTGTTCGCTGACAGGTCTGCTCTGCTGCAGGAGAGAGATGGTGCAGATTACTTGTTGTTGTGTGAGAGAAGAGAGCTGGCCCAGTTGAAACAGGATCTGGAGGGAGTGCTGAGAGACACACTGACCCAGCTGCAGGTGATTTACATTGTTACTGTTTTGTCTTCACAGGTTGACTCATTTTGCTTTACAGCCTCTCCCCCCACTGTGTTTCTGCTTCTTTCTCTCTCTCTCTCTCTCTCTTCCACTTGCCCTTCCATGTGATTTATTGGCACGAGTAATTTAAACAGCACTGGCAAAGCCTTCACACACCAATAACCTCCACCCATGTCTCTTTTAATCACTTCATATTTGTTGTTGTTGTTTTGGCGTGGATATTAAGAAGTGTTGATATATAAAATGCCCTTTCAATAAATGCTCCTCCAGGCCCTGGGTCAGAGCAGCAGACAGCTGCTGGACTGTGCCAGTGAGAGGGCTCGTGTCCTGGAGCTGCTGCCTCACAGCGGCTCTGCTGGAGGACACCGCAGCACCGATCAGACCTTCACCAAAGCAGACCCCGTCAGCCCCTTTACACCAGGTACACTCAGGACGCAAAGTAAAAACTGTGCCAATCCCTGCAGACAATCATGCTGTTGGAGCAGGAATTGCAGCTCACGAGGAGAAAGGACACAATTACAAAGGTTTTCCCCTGTCATCATGTAGAGATGTTTGTGTGTAGACAAATAGCACACAAATAGAAAATGATTAATTACAAAAAATCGAATTAATACAAATAATGGAACTGTGAAATAGTGGATCCAATATGGGTATTTGCAGAGTCCCAAGACTGAAGAAATTAGTTTACTGCAGTGTTCATGTGTGTGTTAATGTCCATCTACAGTATATACAGGAAATACTGTGTATTTAAAAAAAAAAAGTATTAACAAAAACATTGTGTTTGGAGCTAAATGCTAACATTTGACTTAATTTGACTTCTTGTAGAATGTAAACAGATTTTAGAAGCGGCCACTTTGACAGTCAAACAGTCACAGCTACTGAGGCAAAACATCAGACAGATGCTCACCAGCGCCCTCATCAGACAGAAGGCTGTTCACCACACAGTCAATGACGGCCTGGTGAAGAAAATGGCAGAGACCATCAGCCTGCAGGTAGACACAAATACAACATCGTGTTAAACACCTTTGACATCATGTAGATATCAGAACAATAAAACCTAATTTCCATTTCCTTCTGTGTTCTGTAGCAAAACCTGACTTTGATGTCTGCAGCCACCAGGCAGGCCATCTTTCGCAAGCAGAGGGAAATTAACTGTATCCGTCACAGCCACGACAGAGCGCAGGTTGGTGCATTATGTGGAACAGGGACTTTATTTCAGAATCAGAGAGAGATGAGATTCATGTGCACATGCGTGATGTTTTTCCCCATGTTACTCTGTTTACAGGGTCCAGAGTACAGCGGTGACATACTGTCCAGGGAGAAACTCGACAGGCCTCTGGTGCAGGTTTATCAGAGACACCCAGGGACACAGTTACCCGAGGCTGCTCATCTCATACAGGTGTTTGCCTCCAAATTGTCTATTCATATATGTTCACACTTACTTCATAACACTTCATACTTCATAATGGGTTTCTGAGTTGTAACTAACATCTTTATTAATGCTTTATAGATCAGTAATAAAAAATTTGGCTGAGTATCGTCTTCTGGTACAACTTATTTTCTAGATATTATAACGAATACTGATTAGTGCAGCTTTAATATTTACAACTGCAGCCTAGTTTATTTTCTCACAAACCAGGCAGCCTACACATTATTGTACAAATGATTTATTACAGATGGATAAAGTTTTAATAAATAATATGTTGAGCATTTGTAAAGCCATTAATAACTCATCAATTGTATGTAAAGTATGCCTTAATACACTGCAAAATATAGGGTCGGTTGACAACAGACATTTCTGAAGAAAAAGGAAATATTATGTAAGCATGCAGTCACACCTCTGCAGACAATCTGTATGACTAATCTTAACCAAACCCAAACTGGGACTTGTCTATTGATACTGCCACCACACATTATAAGGGTTGTTAGGGGCTGCAGATGAAGACATAACATAGTGTGACAAACAAACAAGATGTGGAGTAGAGGTTCATCCTTCCAATGTATCTTTAAACTTAGTTAGAAAGGTAAATCTAAGAAAAGTTGCCTTTCATATAAGATAGTAGGAGCGTCTTTACTCATGTGTGAAAACAAAGAAAGTGCATACCAAGATCTTTTCATATTCAAATTAGCTGGAAAATGTTCACACCACATATTAAAAAACGCTCAGTGGTTTAACACTCCCCTCCCCCTTTTGTCGTCTCTTGAGTGTCTCAAATAAATAAACAAACCAGGCTAAATGTGTTTCCTGTGTGTCTCTCAGGGCAGTGCAGTGCTGAGGCGATGCCTAATGTCCTCTGAGGGTGAGCTGGCGAGGCTGCAGCGTGTCTGCCTGCAGCTGCTGGATGACCAGCACGGCAAGAGAGCAGCAGCGCAGGTGGACGCAGCGGTCATCCGCATGAGGCGTCAGCAGGTCGACGTGCGAGCCGTTCCTGTGTTCCTCCAGCAGGGGGCGTGCAGAAGCACACTCGCATTGTCTTGTGTTCAGTAGGGCTGCAGTAAGCATGCAAGTAGAGAGAGATGATGGTGTTAAGTGTGTCATGAGAAATAGGGAGCAGCCATGTGCAAAATGTACAGGTCCAAAATTGAGCCAATTAAGGAGAATTTTAATGCTACAACATAGCTATTTAATGGAATGGTGTGCTAACCCTAACTTTACTGGCCTGCACAGAGACCTGACCTAAACCCCATCCAACACTTGGGTGGGTGAACTGGAATGCAGATTGTGATCTAGACCTCATCAACCCATCAGTGTTGGACCTCACTAATGCACTTGTGGCTTTATCTTCCTGCACTGAGCTGCACACAGGGAGTTGACATTCTCTTTTTCCCCCCCCTTTGCGCAGTAACATTTTAAACACGGAAATTTTATAAAAGTTCAAAGTCTTACAAGTTACAAAACAATGTGCAAGACTCTTGTGTTGAAAAGGTTACACTTCCTGGTCATAATGAACGCAGAGCCAAATTCTGAGGATTTGTCTCAGGTAACTTAAAGCTGTAAATTATTAGAAAATCACTTTTAATGGCCTGTATTTATATGTGACTGACAAAATCTTGATTTCCCTGATGTAGCAAACCCCAGCCAGCTGTTTCAGTGTTAAAATAAATGGCAAAATGTATTTGCCATAACCATTTATCCGTGGTCTCATTTGGTTATCTGTACTGCAATAAAACATGACCATGATGGGAACAATGGCCTTCTATATGGCTGAAAAAGAAATACAGAAAAAAGAGTGAATGAATAGAGATGACAAAATGTCTAATATTTGATCTAACAGGATTATCAAATTTCTCATTAAAAAGTAATCTACTTATTAAGCTAAATTATTTGAGTTTATTTTAAGATATAAACTGACAAACTGCCTTCGTGGTGAACCAAAACAGATCTGTGAATTTAACCTATTTTCCATAAAATTAAAAACACTGTTCGTATACCTCCTATTTAGATTTCTAGTCATGGGACTGCAGATCACTTGACAGTCCTCCCACCAAACTCAACGTCTGTAATTAGGAGATAAGACATCATTTAATAAACCTGCCCTGTTTTACACTAGTACACGCCACATGTCTTATCATTCTATTAAAAAAATGAGACAAGTGGTAAAATAAAATTACCCATTTTCTATTGATTTGAACCCATACTAGAAAGTGTAGTTTCCTCACAAAAGCCCTATTGATTCTCTTAAATCTGAATGGAGCTATTCTCTGCCGGACAGTGAGCGTCGGCAGCGCTGTAAAACCCTGGCTGTCACTGAAGCGAACAGCCCAATTGAATCATAAGTGTAGGGGTGTGAGATTCCTGGAGCAGAATATCAAGAGAAAGCAGAAGAGATTTACCTTCAGATCTCCACAACTGGGCCGCCCGAGGGAGCCGAAAAAGCTCATCAGAAAACGGACTTCAGCGGGGTTCTTGTGTTCCGCATGAAGACAGCTGGTTTGCTCTAGAACATAGCAAGAAAGAGACAAAGTGAAGAGCTGACGAATCGAGCTGCAAGAATATTTTCTCCCTGTGCGACAGCAACACTCCGTAATGCCGAAGCTGGTTTGCCCTCTGCTTCTTCTTTGTTCACTTCCAGCTGTGGGTAAGTGAACAAAACACGAGTGCATGTGTTTATGTGGTTGCTTGTGCGTGTGAATGTACAAAACATGCATGCTATTGCCAACAGAAATACAGCCAATTATGTTCTCAATCAATCCAATTAACCGTTTGGTCTACAAAATGTTAGAAAATAGTGAAAACTGAGCATCACAGTTTTCTCGAGGCTGAGGTGACGCCTTCAAATGTCTTATTTTTTCCGACGAACAGTCAAAAACCCAAAGATATTCCATTTACTATAATGTAAGAAGAGGAAAACCAGCAAATCCTCACATGTGAGAAGGTGGAGCCTGCAAATGTTTGGCATTTTGGCTTTTATAATCAATAATTGATAATCATAATAGTAGCCAATTAATCAACTAAAGGATTTGTATAAAGTCTTGTAAGATTGGTGTTTCATCTACACAATCACTCATGTAAACCAAAAGTATTCTAATATTTGAAATGAAACAATCCCATTGTCATATTTGATTGTTGTCTCCTGGCATTTATAGTAACAATTAAAAGGCTTCGAGGGTCTGGACATTTTTGGTATTGATACCTTGAAAGTGCTGGAATTTTATAAACCCTGCAACCAATTGTTTCAGCTTTAGTGAATATACCTCGTCATAGCTCTTCTATTACAAAATGTTAACACTTGAGGCTGTCATTGTCTATTTTTAAATGCAGAGCACTTTTGTCATTTAACAGGTTTTGCATCATAAGCATGTCATCCAGCTCTTCTGCGCACCATTTTGTGGTTTTTAACCAACATGTCTGTCCTTCAGTTCCCCTCTTCTGTTACACCTCTGTGTTCCCGGCCATCTCACCTCTGGCCTGCATCAGATTCCCTCTGAAGTGTCCACCCGGGCAGGTCTGTCTGTCCAGCAGAGCTGTGGGTGAGAAAGGTGAGGGCCTCAAGTCACTGAACAAAAAATTTAAATGAATCAAAACTGAGAAAAAGAACTGAAATCAGGTGGTGTCATGCAGAGAGAAAGATTAGTTTGTGGTTTTGTGTAAATCGTTCCCAAACTGACTTTTCTAATGAACTCATGATTTTCAGGAGACTTCCGTGTGGTATTGTATGAGAAGAGCTGCGTTCTTCCCTCACTGTGTGGAGTCACAGGTCAAAAATACACCATGGGACTCAACTTTACCTTCATAAATGAATGCTGCAACACACACCTGTGTAACAGAGCTGCTACACCTGCCAACCCGTACTGGACGGCCACATTACTCACACTACTTATTTCATACTACTAGAAAAATATTAAAGCAATGTGGAAGACAAGTTTGACACACATGAAGCGGGGTTGCCTGTTCTGCCCTCTAATGGACTGACATTGCACACAACTTCCTTTTGGTGACTGTGCACTAATCTGTGATAAACCAAGGTTTGTTTTACCCCAAGTGTGAAATGGAAAAAGGATCTTTTTCTCTGATTATTGCTAACAAGGTCTAACGACATGTTTTTCTGGTTGCTGGGCTGATTTTGGAGGGGGCAATGGGGATACAGTGTGTGTTCAGCGTATGTTCCCATGATTTAGCATTTTTATACAAACTGTGACAAAATAATCTCTCGCCATCCACTTATCAGTCAGGTTTGTCTCAGAGGGCTTTACAATTTGTAAGTAAATATATACTCACTGTGTCCTCACCAGAAAAGGTACACATACAGAGTATGCAGTAGCAGCAATAGTAGAATTCAGTGAATTTACTGTAAAATGTAGTTTTCAGTTAGTCCATTGTTTTCAGTGATTGTGACCGAAGTTGAAACAATATCACTTTAGACTATGTGGTGGATAATGTATCTGACCTGTATATTACAGGCAGCGCTTCAATTAGATTAACTATGAAAACAAGAAGGCTGAGTTCTTCGGTAGATGAGGCATCAGTTTGATTTGCATTATGATAAGTTGGATCATGTATTCAGAATGACTAGACATGAAAAAAAATGTCATGACCAAAGTGAAGAAAGTGACAGACCCAGAAGAGATTAGATTAATAAAAAAAACATTTTAAGTCTAAGCACATACAAGAGTGTCTTGTGTTGCCTGAAAATGGTGAAATGGTGGCTGTTTATTAGTATTTTAATTTATGTTTAATAAATGTTTGGACCTAATATTTTTAATTCGATCAGGTAAAAATATCTTGTTTTGTATTATGTTTAACTCAAAGATCAACTAACTAGGTAACTATATTTTTACTGTTACTGTTTATTTTCTGTATATCAGGGAATAAGTTAACTTTACCCCATCAGATACATTATACAATGAATATATATATATACGAGAATCCTATTTTGGACCTTTATCACAGCAAGAAAAGCACAGATGTTACTAATAACATTAATTATAGCTCTGGTCCATTCAATGTCCCAGTGAGCTCGCCTGCAAAATGGCTCCCCTGGGAGGAAAGAAGGAACCATTATTGATGTTATTTGTCCCACTTGCGCTTTTCTTGACATAAAATGGGCGAAAGGGGCCTACACAGTAAATCAGCCCACCTGCTGTTTTATTAGTTAAACCAACTGCGCCATGATAAAGAGGAACAATACACCTGAGCAGGACTTGTGCCATCGCGTTGCTTTCCACGGAACAACCGGTCAGCGGCGCCATTTTGTTTCCGTCTGCTTCCTGTTCGCCACCAGGTGCTGTTGATTTGGCCCCCCGGCTAACGAGAACGTACGCGTAGGTTGGCTCTTTAAGTCTAGACCGTAAAATACAAATCAAACGTGTTGTTTTCGCGGCCATGGTTTACCTTGCGCTGCTTTTCACGCTGTTGTCCTCCGCCGATGGAGGAACGACCCAGGTGATTAGAAGCGTTAACCGGAAGGAAACGCCGATTCTGCCGCCGCCATACCTGCACCTGCCCGTCTTTGTGGACGCGAGGTTGCCGCTGGTGGGGGGCGCGTATTTTTCTCCCGCTAAAGGAACCGGACAGGAGCCTCTGCCGGGGCCCGTCCGGGAGCTCCTGCTCCCGGTTCGGCCCAACACCAGTCCGCCCAGCGCTTCGGGTGTTTCCGTGAAGTCTTCGTGCAAGCGGGACAAAATGCACGTGCAGGTGCGGAGGAGCGCGTTGGGCACCGGTGACCCGCAGTCTGGGCTCAGACTGGGGACGTGCCGCGTCAGTAAATCCACGAAGAACTACCTGTACTTTGACTATGACCTCGGCATGTGTGGAACCAAACGCACGGTGAGTTTTAACACACGCACACACACACACACGCATGCTAACAGCGTAGCTAATCTCGTTCTTTATTTGATGGATTGGTACCAAATGTGTGTTCCAAGTGACTTTGACAATGCCCCGATCGCCCTGTAGCGCCCCCAGCAGGTCAAAGTTTTCACCCTGTATCTCGACATCTGTTTGGTGGATTGGTTTGTCACGCAAAATAACTCTTAGGTCCTCAGATGTGATCACGTGCCGCGTTTCTTGAGCTCGCATGCTAGTCTATTAAATTTCAGTGGGACACTTGATGACGTCACCTTGGGCTCATGGATATTGTAATAACTTTGGTAAACCGTTTCTCATCCAGTGCCATTATCAAGTCAACATTTCTCATTTGTCTAATACTAAATAAAAACTAATGACATTCCCATCAGCTGTAGCTGAACTTTGCTACTTTGCTACTGCCAACATGCTAAACTAAGAGTATGACCATGGTAAACCCCCGTTAAAACACCAGCATGACATTGCTGGCGTGGCTGTAGGTTCTTAGTGTTCTTAAAAGGAAGATTGATAATCTATCTGTTTCTTTGAAGCTAAGTAATAACCAGGTGGCCTATTCAAACACACTAGTATATGACCCGCCAAGGCTCCGGGGACCAATCAGACGAGCTGTGCCCTTCACCCTACCTGTGGCATGCTATTATAACCGGTAAGGCTGGTACTAGATTCAGACCTGAAAGCATTCTGCAAGTTCTTAATGTAAAAATATAATATTAATGCTGTTTCTTAATCTGGACAATGTATTTAACTTTTTAGGTACCAATACTCCTACAAAATTGGCTACACGCCAAGGATGCGGATGCACAAGCTCTTCAAACCAATGAAGAACAGAGCAAAATTTATTCTGACTCCACGAAATGGTAACACCTGCGAAATGTATTTTGTCAGCCAATAACTGATTTCTGTGTGCTCTCAAAGGTCTTGTCTCAGCCACAGAAAAATGGATGCCGTGTCTCCACTTCCTCCTACTGTACATAAATTAAGCCAAAGTATCCTGGATATGGGAGCTGCCGCCTTGCACTGGTGATGTCATTTGGAGCCAGAGTCTGCGCAGCAGCAAAGAGTATTGAGGCAGTCAATCAGTGGTGCTACGTTTTGGAGCCGGGGTGTCAAGTTCCCGCTTACGCAACCGCTTGCACCAATCGGAAGTTGTCAATCATGATGTGACATCCCGTTTTATAGCATCAAATTACTAATTAAAGCCAAACATATAAGAAACATTTTGCACTTGAATTAACGTCAGCGATTGATTAAAAATGACCTAAAATGAAAGTTTGGCTTTTCAGTTTGGCCCGTGTCCCATCTGCTAAGATGGAGGGGGCGGGTTTTATGACACATACTGCAGCCAGAGGGGGTGATCAAGATGTTTTGGCTTCACTTTTGGGGAGCTGTCACGTTTTTTTTGTATATACAGTCTATTCTAGTCAGAAGTTTTGAAACCTGGATATCTTTTGACTGCATGAATGAGGACAAATCTTCTTGATGCCTGATGGCTTCCTTCCATCTTTCAGCTGAGTGGGAAAGGCTCTTTCCATCAGATGAGTACGTGTTGGGGAACCCCATGTACTTTGAGGCCGAGGCTTCGTATTTGTCCCAAGATGAAAGGCTGTACGTCCAATTGTGTTACGTGACTCTCGAGAAGTCCCACACCTCCACGCCCCAGTTTCCAGTCGTGAATAACTTTGGGTAATAAATGACTATTGTCACTCAGTTTTTTTTCTAAAAAAAAACACATATGTATAAATGTGCAAATTATTAAGGTCGGTGTTCTCTCCCTCTGATAAAGGTGTATGGTTGAAAGCAAGGATGGTCGCTCCAAATTCATCCCCTTCAAAAACAATGCCGTGAGATTCTCTGTGGATGCCTTCTTGTTCAGGGGAATGACAAGCCAGGTGAGCAAAGATGCTTTGAACTGTATCTTTGTTTCTCTGCGCCCTTTGCAATTCTTTTTTTATTGTTTTTGCTCTAGTCTTGTTTCTGTTTGAATGCCCTGCTAAAAGACTGTGAAACATTTACCGGATTGGAAATGTTGCGATCTGATCTCCTGTAGCAGCTCTACATGCACTGCACCATGGCTGTGGGCAGTTCCGTCCCCACACGTACATCGAAGTCCTGCAACTATGACATACAAGCAGCAAGGTTTGTTTGTTTGGAAGAATGAGAAATGAAAAGTTTAAACGTGCTTTACAGTTCTTGACACACGAGGGCTCGGCTGCATTTATTTATTTATTTATTTTTCCAGGTGGGTTGAAGTCTATGGAGCAGACTCTGTGTGCACCTGCTGCGACTCCAACTGTAGCTCTGCTGCATCCACAGGTGAGTCATTGCTTCCCTTGTATAAAACGCATCTTATTACCATTAAAGGATAAGGCTGGAGAAGATCTATATTGTCAACAAATCCCATGAAAAGAGAACTTGATCCTATTAAGTATTGTCTGTGTAGCCAAAGCCTGATTTCCTATTCCTTTGTGCCATAGGCACAACAGGTGCACTAGAGGGACAACAATGAGATGACCCCCAAAACAGGTTACAGGTTTTCTGACTGTTTTCACTAGTTTTGCATCTGGCTAGGGTCAGTGTCACTACTGGTAGCATGAGGCGACACCTGGACCCTACAGAGGTTGCACAGGCAGTCCAACTACTCCAGGATGGCACATCAACACGTGCCATTGCCAGAAGGTTTGCTGTGTCTCCCAGCACAGTCTCAAGAGCATGGAGGAGATTCCAGGAGACAGGCAGTTACTCTAAGAGATCTGGACAGGGCCGTAGAAGGTCCTTAACCCAGCAGCAGGACCGGTATCTGCTCCTTTGTGCGAGGAACAGGAGGAGCACTGCCAGAGTCCTACAAAATGACCTCCAGCAGGCCACTGGTGTAAATGTCTCTGACCAAACAATCAGAAACAGACTTCATGAGGGTGGCCTGAGGGCCAACGTCCTCTGGTGGGCCCTGTGCTCACTGCCATTAGGTATCAGGATGAAATCCTTGGACCCATTGTCAGACCCTACGCTGGTGCAGTGGGTCCTGGGTTCCTCCTGGTGCACGACAATGCCCGGTCTCATGTGGCGAGAGTATGCAGACAGTTCCTGGAGGATGAAGGAATTGATACCACTGACTGACCCCCACACTCGCCTGACCTAAATACAATAGAACGCATCTGGGACATCATGTTTCGGTCCATCCGACGCCGCCAGGTTGCACCTCAGACTGTCCAGGAGCTCAGTGATGCCCTGGTCCACATCTGGGAGGAGACACCCCAGGACACCATCCGTCGTCTCATTAGGAGCCCCGACGTTGTCAGGCAGCATACAAGCACGTGGGGACCATACAAACTACTGAGGACCATTTTAAGTTGCTGCAATGACATTTCAGCAAAATTGACCAGCCTGCTGCATCATTTCACTTTCGGGGTGTCTTTGAATTCAGCCTCTGTAGGTTGATAATTTTCATCTCCATCAAACAATATGGCATAATTTTGTTCCTAACACATTACATAGTCCATATCAGTATAGATTTCAGCATGATTTTTATTCCCAATGAGATCTGATGTGTTTTCAAAGTGTTCCTTTAATTTTCTTTGAGCAGTGTATTTTGCTGACGATACTTAAGCACTTTTACTTGGGTAGGGTTTTGAATTTCTTTTACTTATAGTGGTGTACTTTTACATTGTCTTATTGTTACTTTTACTTAAATCCATAATCTTATTTCTTCTTCCACCACTGGTCATACAGCTTTCATTACATCAACTGCATATGTCTAATGAAAGGAGTGTAGCTTTTTGCCTGTGGCCTGGTGTCATTGACAGTACAGCTTCCTCACTTCTCGCCTGTATTGTCCCTCTGCTGCAGAAACTTTGGAAGACACCTTTGGAATTAACCCTAAATCTAATTCCATATTTAATTTTTTTTCATTGTGTACTGTAACTTCATGAAAGGTTTGCGCTCACGCTGGGCAGGCAGCATGTCTGCTTTCACACAACCACCAACATCATTCAATATGGATGACAACCGCGCCTGAAAAGCAGCACCTCCCCCCCAGAAAGCCCCTAGCTACCGAGAGAGAATGTGGCAATGCCATCTTCTCAGAACGAGCATTTGAAATATCCCCGCGTTGTGAGGCTCCCACTGCGTGTGCTCTGTTCCTCTGTGGATGTGGCAGCAGCAGGAATGAGATGAGGCACGACAAGGCATAGATCGGTTATTCAGCCACCCTGCTGTGACATTGACACAGTTCGACCTGATAATAACGGGCCTGATCCTGAGTGCTGTGTGATTCATGTACTGTAGGAGGGAAGAAGGAAGTGTTACTGTACGGAAGTGGTTTGCTATAAATAGAACTAAACAAGAAATGGATCAATTAATAATGAGCTCTGGATACATGGGGTCTTTGAACTAAGTGAGAAAGCCGAGGGCAGGATTGATGAGAGGAGGCAGTGCTCCCTGGAAGCTGCTGTGCTGTCACTGAAATGCACTGTGGGGCTTTCAGAGAGTAGACTTCCTTAAGGTCAGTCTACTGTTTAATGGCTGTTCTGCCAAACACAGAAAAATGATATGTACTGTATAAAGTCTCAGTAGAAAATAGAAGCAGAACAGTGCACTATGTTGATTATATGTTTGTCCATGGCAGCATGGTGTATATTAGGTATATTTTCTCTGCACTACTCTAAAACGTAAATTGGAATACTAAAATGATCATTTTCTTTTCCTTCTTCTGTTGCTGAAGTTATCTCTATGTGGAACATTCCCAACTTTCCCAATTCACAAAAACATTCCTTTATTCTGCTCACAAAAAAAAAAGAAAGAGAATTGGTTCATGGAGAAAGGATGTAGGTTTGATTTCAGAAGGGGAGGGGACACAAAGGTGGGGGTTCTTCAACAAAACACAAGACGGATACATGTGACACAAATAACATTGTGCTTTCTGCAGTCAAACTAAATAATTACAAAACCAAATGCTATAGACATTGCTCTGAAAATCCCATCGAAAGAGGCCTGGATTGAGTGACACACACATATTCTTTTAAGATTTTGTTTTAAACATTGCAACGGTCTGATTGGTTCACAGACATATGTGACCTCACCCACCCACTTCAACCAGTAATGATATCTCTCGTGTGAAATAACCAAAACTATTCAAACTTTGGCAGAAAACTATGAGCCCATGTAGGATCTCCTCACTAAACAGTGAGATGCCTTTTAAAGCAGATTCCATCTCAAAACGCAGCTCTAGTGGCCACCAAATAATGCTTGTGTTACCTGACGGGGAGCAGCACGAGCGCAGAAACGGACTCATATCTGATTGTTGTCTGGTGTTCATTTACCCTGTCTGTAGTAGGTTGATGTCGGTTTGAAAGGCGGTACTAAATTACTGGAGTACTCCTTTAACAGAATAGAACAAACAACTGGAAATGTATAAAACTGTGAAAGCAGTGTCTCACAGAGCCCGAGCTGTTTGACTCGAGACTGAAAACCACTTTAGTGCTTCTACACATGAGACAATCTGTGGTGACACCTTCAGATGATGAATAGCCTTTGAGAATGAGCCGTCTGCCCGGGGCGGGGCTATGAGCCGACTCATAAGCATCTATCATTGGGACTATGAATATTCATAAACTGTTCTTGTTGTACATTATTAACACACTCATTCCACCCAATAATAAGATTCATGAATGCTCTGTGGCATCCAGGGTTTAAAACCAACCATAAAATTTGCCGGGCACGGGTGGCAGCGCTACCTAAATTGAGAGAACATTCCAGAAATGCGGTCATAAATAAAACACATCACGACTTAAGGGACAGGCCTAATTAGCTTTCACTTCGCTTCAATTTAGCACACGCACTGCTGGGTATTAAGCCATGACTAAATCTGAATTCACTCTTAATTAATTACCTAGGGCTTGCTGAGCATTTTGTGCTGGCTTTGTGTTATTTTTTGTTTTATTTTCCCTCCTCAAGGACAGTCAGCCCTATTGTTTTCCAGCAGTGCTCGTCTGTGGGTGAGTGGTGCTGGCTTATGCGGTGCTCTTATTTTCTCAGGTTGTGTGAGTGCAGAGGGGGAAAGGGAAGGGGAGGGAGGAGGAGCAAAGGGAGGAGATAGTGAAGAGGAAGAGAGGGGAAGGGTGTGTGCGGAGAGTCAGGCCTGCAGTCACTTCACTCCAGCCTGAGACAAATCACTCAGTACATTCATGTTGATTTAGAAGACTTTGCTGCCGAGATGTTGCATTATTTGGTCAAATCATGATAGACACAAAATATTCTTGCACGACAACTTTCTTTCCGCACGTTTGTGCATAAAGCCATATGTCTGATTGCTACAAGGCAAAGACATGCTATAGGAAATAAGCATGATGTGCACTTGTAAATGACTAATGTACTAATGTAATATTAAAGAATATTGTGTCTCCAAGGGGAACTGACAGCTGACTGAAAGGCAAAACAACCTTGTTCATGAGTGAAAAGCAACACCGGCAACCCAGACGAGACACGTCTGAGGCAGGGCTGTACTGTGGATACTATTTAGGACACTTGAGATAATCTTGCATATTTGATGTCTGGACATTTGGGGCTTTTAATGACTTGAAGAAACTTTAGAGGAAGAAATTATAGCGTAGCAATTGCAACTAATGCAGCTTTGGATTCCTCCACATGTTGAGGCGTGTGCATGGGGCTGTAGTGAGAGCAACACAAAAGAGCTTGAAGCAGGGTTTTTAGTTTTTTCCCAAAAGCAAAAACACACAAGGAAATGGATTCAACAGTTTGTTTAATTGTAGCGTAAGCTGCAATCGTTAGCATGCCAGGCTAACTAGCTTACTACCCACAAGGCCGAGAAGCACATCTCTGACTACCTACATTATTTTGTGGGGTTACGGCATATGTTTTATTGAAAATTCAGCCACTGTTACCGTTGTAAACTGGATATGAGCCATGCAAGAGCAGAAAGCTTGACATGCGTGGGAACAGTATCTAACGGGAGCGGCGCGTAGCGAGTGGTCAGTTGCACAAAATCACACATGGTGGGAAGTGAATGCTAAGTCTGAAATAAATTTGATTGCTTTTAGACAGAAAATCACACAAAACAAGGAATTTAGTATTTCAAACAACTTTTAGGAGGATCAAAATATTATTACAGTTTAATAAATTTTAAAAGCTTCATGACATCAGTATTCCTAACTACACCCCTGGAATGAGTGGACCATCAAAACACTTGAGCAAATGATTTTGACTTATGTAAAGCTTTTCAACCTTAAATGGTTCAGTGTCTTGCCCAAGGACACTTCAACATGTGGACAGGAGGAGGCGGGATCGAACCACTGAGAGTGTTCCTCTGGCCATCACCATACACTCTCGTCACAAGTACCTTCTGTAGGATGTGGTAATGTCATCAACTGTGCCACAGTTACTATACTTAATACTCACCAAACATTATGAGCCCACTCAAGGATGAACGCTGACCTTGAAAGCCTGTCTCTGGGCACAAAGGCATATCTGAGGTGGATAGTAAGACATATGACACATACTGTATGTCTCTCTGACTGACAAACTTGATATTAGTTTATTTTTTTATCTCCTTAAGGGTCCAGGTCGAAATTAGCATAGAACGGAAGTCGTGATCATATCGATTCCATCAGATTGGATCGCAGAACCTTTCTCTAATGTTGTGCAGCCATGTCAACATGCATCTGCTCCTGCATAAATATGGATGGCTGCTTAGTTCAAAGGCAAGTGCAAAGGTAAAAAATAGGTTTAAAAGTCAGTCACGGACTCACTCCTCTATGATGCATAGCAGTAATGAGTGATTAGCATTTATATGATATAGGAGTGTGTGCCTTTGATCACCATACTGCGCTGGATCTTTCTGAGCTTGAAAGCTATGCCCACAGAGTTTCACTATACCTCATCACTGCGCCAAATTTCAGTTCTAATGGGTGGAATATATTCTCTAAAGAATAGACGAGACTGTGGTCTCGAATGTAGATCATTTAACTTAAATTATTCTTAATAGTGTGCTATAAATTGGACCAGTTACTATTGGTATGCAATGTGTTCTCCTTTTTGCATTAAGTGACAAAATTGAAAGCTTCACTAGTAAAAAAAGCCTCTCCAATGGCTAATTGTGTTGAATATTCATAATTTAATCTATATGATACTTATCTATATGAACATACAATCAAAATTATATTCTTTCTTT
The DNA here is from genome assembly GCA_036023855.1 of Gadopsis marmoratus. NCBI lineage: Eukaryota > Metazoa > Chordata > Actinopteri > Centrarchiformes > Percichthyidae > Gadopsis > Gadopsis marmoratus. The sequence continues at coordinate 12,102 of JAVQJF010055801.1, read as the reverse complement.
CCTTTTTACTGCAGACATCTTGGGAAAACCCACACAACCAGGCCTCTCTGAGCAGCACTCTGAGCTTCATCGTATATCTAGAAGGACAGTTCTTTGCTGAAGGAAGCTTGGAGATGCTGTCCAGCAAGCAAAGAAATAAAACAGAATAAGTGTGCGTGACGTAAAAGTGAGATTCTTCTCTGCTTTAGGTGCCATCAGAGTCTTTCACCATGTGGCAAACATTACTTTTACAAAACAAGTCAACAAGAAACCAGTCAATCAACGATATATTTTTAGAGACCTTATAGCAGGAGCAGCACAGGTGTAATAAATAACATTGATAACTGCAGTCCAAAAAGCTGATCCACTTCTACACCTATGCTGGATCACTGGGAAACCGAGCCCTCATTAATGCTATTAGGTACCTGAGATTTTCCTGCAATGACAAGTCAACATGTCTGCTGTTAAATCAGGTCTGTTAAATATGCTGTGTCCCATTTCCATACAAAATAATGGAATACAGCACGTATACATTTTCATTATACCATTACACTCTTTGTTTTGTTTGTTCCTATTTAGTGTACAGGAAATAAACATGTTTTACCATGTGTATTAACTGGAAATAATACACGACTTCAAGCATCAACCAAACTTTGAGTTAGGAAGTGAATTAAGCTTCACAAACAGTAAGCAAATATTGCCAATATTTGAATAACAAACTGTTCCAACATGCAGTCATATTGTAGGAGAACACTTACATTTAAAATGTAACAGTAAGCGAGAGAAAATTGAATAAACTAATATATATACAAAAAATATTAAATGTTCAGTATATATACGTTTTAGGGCTTTTTTTTATCTTTCATACACTGAAGATATTTTCACACGTTCAGTTCATTTCCCAAAGTTTTAATTTGGAGTTTTAAATTTTAAATTAATAATACAAGGAATGTATTTAGTGTAACATTGGACATGTTTTGGGATTTTTATGAACATTTTAAACAATAGCCAAAACAAAGTATATTCAAAGCATTTCCCAAAAATTCTGTTAATTCCAAACCATTTCCATGCCTGGAAAACAGTTTTTCTAATTTCATAACTTTTCCAGGAATTTTGTGACTGGGGGAACCCTGCATGGAGTTGTTTTAGCTAAATAATAATAAACGTCTTGAGAAACATTTGGCCATGTGTTGCACTGTAGGCTTAAACATTAGCTTCCAGCCGGTTACAATGATTAAATGCACTGTGAATGTATCACTTACCTCTCTGGGAATTATTGAACTTTCAGTTGGCCGGTCAGAATTCATCCTCACCGACTCAAAAGGCGTCACCTACAAACCAAAGCAGAAGCAAGCCTGCAGCTGCAAGGGTGAGCGAGAGAGAGAGAGAGAGAGAGAAGAGAAAGCACACAACTTCGGGAAGCTTGTTTTACCCAAATCAGCAATTCTGTAGGTACTCGCAGTTCTACAATACTACTAGTGTCTAATTCTAAATGTATTTTTTATTTTATTTATGCTATATTTAGCCGGGGAGGTCCCGTTGCAATACAAAATCTCTTCTTCCTGCGAGTCCTGGTCAAGATGGCAGCACAAGTAGTTTCACATAAAAAACAGCAACATGTTTCCTTCAGGACCGTTTGTAAAAGGCCTTTAAATAAAAAGGTATTAAGAAAAGGGAGTGCTTCTGAGGTAATGGTATTCTGCAGCTCATTCCATGCCCAGGGGGCATAAAAGAAGAAAGCAATTTTTGTCCCTGGCAAATCCTCATACCTAAACAACAGAATACGTGCTTCCTAAACAATCCTTATGACCGTTACAAAAATAATTCATGCAAGCTTTTTGTGATCTGTCACCTCTATAGTTAGGGTTTGGTTAAGGTTAAGGAAAGATCATGGTCAAGGTTAAAAGAAAACCAAATTTCACATTTCGAAGAAGACAGTCAGACACTTACCACACATGACCATCCACCCTCATACAAGATCTTGCAGCGCTATATCATCACTGTACTTCCGAATGTAACCAGGTAGTTCTGAGCAGAACAGGGTGAGAAAGGCTGTCCAGAGCTCAAAGGCGTGACACACATTGCCACGGAAACCTCACCAATGACATGCTTTGGATGTAAGGTGACACTATGGTCTGTCAGGTTCTGAATGGTGACAGGAATTGTACTGGCATCCTTACAGGAAATATTCAATAGTGCACTTTCGAGCACTAAAGCACCGGCCAGTGAAGAAGACCCAGGTGGCTCAAGGACAAAAGATGTGTTAGAATTTTTCTTGCCTACCCTGACATCTCCTACGACCTGGACTCTTCGTCTGGGAAATATGGCAAAAATGCCATATTTTCATTATATTTTGACTGCCGCTCTCTCACTCATCTCACTTCTTCTGCACGGGTTTAATGGCACCTGCAGCTGACGAATTATTAGCACCACAAACTGTTTACCTCGATGCACCCAACTCCTAACATTTGCACAACAGTAGTGGATGGGAGAACGCATTAGTTTATGCTGTCTTTTGCCAGTTTTATGAAAATAATTGCACTAAATTTGGATGGAAACCAATGCCCGTGACTGTGGTCTTTTGTCTATCTAACCCTTCATAATTGGGAGCTAAAGCTATGCTAACACTGGCCATGGTGCTGACACTCCGAATAGTGAGTGACAGTGACAACAAGCAAACAACTGAACGCACATTTGAAAAGTTTAATGCCCATGTTGGAGCGTGTGCTGTCCAGGACATGGACGTATATATATATAGGAGGTAATGGGGGAGATGTACTCGCAGCAGCAGCCACTGTGGCTGACCTCGGTGCTCTTCACGAACCAGCTGAGCACTCAACTCAGCCCAGGCAGGGGGAAAAAAAATGACTGTGAATAATTTCTTAATGCTTTCACAGAGGAACAAAGAGGGAGGGTGAAAGAAAGGGGTGAGGGGGAGGAGAAAATGCTTGAAGAGGAGGAGGACAAAGACATAGTGAGAAGTTGAAATGGATGACAGTGAGACAGAGCAAATAGGAACTGGAGACAAAGCGAAAGGGGGGAGGAAGAGGAGCGTGATGTTACATAAAGTCAGAGTAAAAAGAGGGAATGGATGAAAGAAGGCCTGAACATGAAAGAGGAAGGGGGGGCGACAGAGGGAGTGCTGTGTCCGGTGTCCTGGGATCCTGCTGCAGTCTGCATTATTCATCGCAGCATCAGATTCATCCAGGGTGACTTACATCGCTCATCATTTACATGCTGCCACCCATGAATTATTAAAATTATGAGTTGAGGGTCTGATGATCTGAAAAGTATAGGGGTGACGTCCCTGCAGGGAAACACTGACTTAGAGGTCAGTCAGAAACTAGACCTGGAATAAACACACTGCAGTGTTTCATGGCATTCACATTTCAAGACTTAAATAAAATAAAATAAAATAACAGTTGCTGGAAAGGTAGTGTAGCGTAGTGACACAAACTGAGCATAGTGTTAGTTCAGGCAGGCCACAAAGTCAAGCTCAGCTCACCATACCATCTAACATCAGCTGATAGCAGCCGTCAGCTGATGTGGGCTGGCAGCTGATTCCCTCCTATGCACCCATTGGCAGATTTCATACTGCGCGCCTTATTTAAGCTGCCTGCCCTTGCTGCTTCCTCTGCAAGCCGCATTGCAGCCCGCCTCCAGCCCGGCTCCTCCTTTTCATGCTACGTGTGACTTAATCAATGTCATCTTTGTTGCCATTGCTGCCTGCTCTGTTTTGTACCCGCGGGGGGATGTTTGCTGCTGCGCTCCCAGAACAGAGCCATTCCGCTAAAGTACAGTATAACTACTGCAGATGAAAACAAAGTTTTCTGTTGACCAAAGTGGTCCTGACTGAACGAGCAGGAAAACATCCCACAGCACCTAAAGCATCGATACAACTTGTTTTGAGTATTGATGCCGACAACGATGGGACAGATAAAAAAATAAATCTGACCCATCTCTCTTCTTCTTTGTTAAGATCAACAAGGAGCGGAGATTGGAAAACCTCTCAGGAAACAAAGTCTTGCTGTCACCTTCTGACTGGTGTGTGATGTTTAGGGTTAGCGATCCCATTGTTAGTTTGGAGAAAACACACACACATGGCACTGGTGGCTGAATGAACAAGGAGCATCATTTAATAATAAAAAGCATTTGTACCTGTGATTCTGGCCCAGGTATTTTCTTGGATTATTGGATCAAAATATCACCCAGTCCTGGTGTAATGAGCCGTGGCTAAGATATTATACGGTCACGGACAACATAAGGTCTCGATCTTTGTCCTGTCTCAGTTTGAGCTCTGAGATTCCTTCATCACTTATCTCTCTAGTCTATATTCTAGATTATCTACATTGTCAAGAATATCCGCTATAATCATGACATCCACTCAACCCTAGTGTGGTACTGAGAGATTGCTGCAGGCATTCTAAAAAATGTTTCTGATCGAGTTTGAGCTGATTTATACACTTTCTTTTTTGGAGTTTTTCCATTGCACACGCTCGTGGTTTTAGATGCAAAACAGCCAAAGAGTTGGCACCGAGTCAGTTCCCATCAGCTACGAAAAAGCAGAGTTCAATTCAGCCAGAAATCTCCAGTCCACATAAGCTAATGTTAGTAGATTTACTGCTGCCGTGCAGTGATAACTTATACCATAGGACATATAAAGTACATTTCGCTAAGATACAGTTATAGAGTAGGTTGTTGTTATAAAGTAGATCCAGGTGTGAAACATTAGAGGCTGCTACAGTCCTGGAGGTTTGGCAGAGTTGGACTGTACTGAAATCTCGTTTGATGAACTGTGATATTCTGCTCTCTCTTTTTCGTGCACAATAACATGTAGCGTGCCATCTGTTGTGTAAAACATTCTAAAATGGGAATAGATTGCCGTTAATAGATGTTTAGACTTAAGCTGTCACTCAAATCAACGCAAAACCCACAAACAAGCGTGGCTGCCATCCAGTGACTGCGACACATTTTTGGTTTTTGCAGTTAACAGGAAATCTCTGGTAGATGTGTTACGACGACTGGCAGAGGACCAGATTGCAATACTGACACACGTTGACTTGTGGCTGAGTTACCTCAGATGCAGTTTGTTGATAAGCAGACAGGATCGCTGTCAATTATATACAAAATATATTGTATAATATAATAGATATTGATTTTATATATTGTTTTCTAAAGATCCATAAGAATTTGCCATTTTCTAATTCACCCTTCAACAGAATACTATTACATTCACAATTTCACTTGTGAACCAGATAGATAGATAGATAATATTTCATCTTGTTGCTGTTTACCCTTAAAGTTTCATAAAACATCCAAGGCACATGTAATACTACTGAAAAGTAATATTGACTATACAAGACGAAATGACAAATAATAAATTTCTGATTTATTGTTTTTGTAGCATTTTCACCTTTATTGGACAGCTTTGACCGTGAGGAGGCCAGAGGAGGCAGAGGCCACCGACCAGAATCGAACGGACGACATTACAGTGATGTGGCATCACTTATGGAGTCGCCTTGGTAACCATTCGGCTACCAAGGAGACTCCATAAATTGCTGTCTTACTGTCATGTAGTGTACTTTTTTGGAAATGTGTAGGCTACGTCTCAGCTAACTGCAATATATTTAATGAAACTAATGTTTTCTTGGACTTTCAGTATATGTTGAGAAAATTACACGGTCAAAGCAAAGGCTTAGACAAAGACAGAATATATCATGACAACTAAATGAAAAGGTCTAGTTTCTTTTAAACTTTAAATGTCAAAATCTCTTTGATAATTGAGTAACAATAACTCAACACTTGATTTGATGATATTTTGCTATTTAGGTCCCAGCAGTGGATAGTCAACCAAAAGGCTACAAACCTTTTACTTTAGCAGAGTCTCAGCTCTGCGACACTAAGACGCTTGTGTAGCATAGTTCGTTAGCAGCTGCCATCATTTCTGCTACTCCGCCATTTGGGAAAACAGCCCAAGCATTTGAGGCAGAGAATTGATGAAGGACTTAGTCCTGGCTGGCTTCAACAGGGGGACGTGTGGCCAAAACGTTAGTATTTTCTCCACAAATATGTCCTGAAGCAACATATCAGACTTCAGGGAGGCGAGCACAGAAATGAGATGCTGCATAATCAGCAGAGGGTGGCGCCACTTAAAGTGACACGCCTGCATCTGGAGCCAATGAGTGGGCGGGGCATAGGCAGTTTAATTAGATGTGCCATCTGTGAGAGAAGCAGATCAGCATGCATGCTGAGAAAGAGAAAGAAAATGGAGCTACTCTCAGATGAGAATGAATGCAGTAATATCTGTTAGTAATGGTTGGTTTTCCAACGAAAAATATAATGCAAGTCTCAAGAGAGAGGCAAAACGTGGTAGTCAGCGGCACGAAACACACGGCATCCGTTGACTTTCCAAAATACAGCCAATCGTGTTATGTCATCTGTAAATGCAGGACCCCGAGGAGATCTGCCAGGCTGAACAGATCCTACCTAAACTGCATTTGGGATGAGGGGCAGGTCAAAGCCTGGTGTGTAGGAAATAAAATTTTAGATAGGAAAACCACCAAAAAAATCCTGCAATTTAAAACATCTATGCCTCAAATGCCGACGTTTACTTAAGGCAATGCAAAATTATTGAAAATAAAATAATTTGGGTGCCGTAATATTACTCTGTGTTACATTTTTGCTACAATGCCTGTCTTAGGAGTATGAGTTATATAGGCCTACCTGTTATAACTACTTAAATAAAGCTGTGAAAATGGGATACGAAGAGGAGGTTTACTTTGGCTCCGATCCTCATTCACCCGGCTACCTCCTGGCAATTTGTCGTGGAGCTGGAACTCCACCCTTGTACGTTCTTCTCACGCTGACGGTATATCTACCTCGGGTTTCTCCAGGTCATTGCCACTACACATGTGGTAGTATACGTGCTACTCTGATCTCCTGTTGATCTCCTTGCTATGTAGGTTTTGCTCGTGTGTTCTTAGCAAGAGATTAGCCTTGTTCTCTTGTCTCCGGTGTTTTCCTGGATCACTCCTGCCTGCCTATCGTTCTGCCGATCTGCCTACCTGGCGTGTCTAGCCTTCTCAAGCCTCGTCAGAAATAAACTGCTATTTCCTACTTACCTGCGCCACCTCACTCACCACAACATCTTTACTGTTAAAAGTGAGACACTTGTGTATATATTGGAAACATATAGGAACTCAAACTTGTCTTAAAAGAGTGGGGAGATCAGAAAGGTCACCCTGTCTTTGTTTAATTACTTAAAACTTAATTCTCTGATGTCGTGTAATTCTAGCTGCACTTTCACATAAGGGCTTTATTACAGTGAGTACAGCAGTAGGCGAAGCTCAATTCCCTACACCCTGAGCATTACAAGCAACCTGTTCCTCTTGTACGGGTCAGGAGTTCCCAAAAATGGAGGTCAGGACTCCTTCAAGCCATGTGCAAGACTACAACACTTTGAAAATCTCTGTGATGCTGTGCTGCTCATGTTTTGCCCCACGCTGTTGTCGTGTTGACGTGAGCGTGCAGAAACTACGCAGCTGATTCCAGACCAGGTGCACTGATCATAGGATTATTCCACTTGGAGAAATCAAAGACTGGATCAAATTATTGCGATATTATGAGAAAATGACGTGAGCGGTCACTGTGGGGCAGGTTGCGTCAGCATTCCTCCCCCAGACATATGTGGTGTATGTATCAAACAAACAAGCAGGTGTGAGAATAGCACAGACTGGATGCAAACAAGGGTCCGGTTGAGAAAAGACACATTTAATTTACAGGAAAATCATTAAAATGGGACAAAGTGAGTGCATTATACAATCATCTAGACAGCTAAAATAACTACTTAACTAAAATAACTAAATTAATAAAAAAAAATACAAAAATGATTGTAAAAGCAAACCAATGATGGGGAGTTTGTGTTTAATATCACAACTTGTGCTCATTTTTATATTAAAGACTGGACCATTTAACCTCTTCTGTCAGGTCCCGTGCCCCTGAATGAACTGACTTCCTGTCCTCATCACATCATCAGAAGCACCTGTTCCATCTCTCCTCATTACCCCCGTCCACACAGTCCATCCCTGACCTCCCTTCCCCGTCAGTTCATCATAGTTCCATGTCTCCTGTGTACCTGTTGTCTTACTGTTGTTCATTAAAATTCGGCGGTATTTCCATCCATTGATCCTGGATCATGCTTTTGAGTCCTCTGCTCGGTTGTAGTTCCCGGTGCCTAACGCTTCAGGCCTTCAAAAATGATTCAAATAAAATGGGGACAAAATCTCTCTCTGGTTTCCCTTTATATAGTTTGTAGACTTATGCAACTGGTGATGATGGCTCACAAGTAGCATAGCTTTGATTGAAGGGGTCACAAGCCGATGCGGTTGGGAACTGCTTGTATAAAGTGGAGTGCAGAGAAAAATCCTGTGTACAATGATTAGGGTTGGGTAGCACTTTAAAATGTTCAATATTGGTGGTGTTACCTGATACCAAAATGTGACTTTTTTCCAAACCTATAACTTTGCCCTAAATTGAATAGTGGAAAATTGTGTTTTGAATGAAAGAATAAGAAAACCATATTACGAATCTGAGCGGATATTCACTGCCAGCCGCTGATGCTTGATACAGTTTTAAATAAGCTACAGACACATTTCGGTTGGTACCAAAAAGTAGTGAGGTTCAATACCCAGGCCTAAGAATAATTCTAAATTATAGTGAACTTCAAGGTAAAGACATTGATTCATATGGTCTTTTTCCAATTAGTTAAAGCCCCTTTTATCATGTAGCTTGACCTTAATAACTCGACTTCTCTGATTTGATCCCAAGATTAACTGAACTGATCAACTGCGTTTGTGTACTGGAAAAAATATTACCCTTCGAAATGATTGATTGGCCTGATCTTGTCGGCCACCTTTCTCCCCATATTGTGGAACGATACCATCAGCAGACTGACTGAGCAGGGCTTTTCTCTTCAGTAACTTTTTATGTTTTACTACAACTGAGTCGAATATTGCCTCGAATATGGAAGTCAATACATTCTAAAAGCCTGTCCAAATGCAGATAATCTATAGTTGTGGGCAACGTGTGCCTGCATACAAATTGTGGTTCTGCACCAAAGACGCTGGTGCCTTAAAGTGGCCATATGTTCAATTATAAATGCATGTGCATCACCATAACTGCAAGACTTGGCCATAACCGCAGCACTCCCCCCTGCCCCCAATGACACTGATCTTAAGCAGGATGGGGGGGTTGGGTGTGAGAGTGGAAGACACAGCCGGCTGGCTATTATCCATGGCACGACAGAGACACGGAGCATGGCGCTGAGGCGATTAGGTGACAATGAGAAGACGAGCGGCCTGTCCATCTGCCTGGCATACATCACGCAGACAGGCCGCGGCCCTACTGCTTGCATTTGCACTCCCATTTGGGAATCAGCTCTCAGTCATGTTTCTTCGATCCGGGCTGAGCAGATCAATGAAAGGAGATGGACTCGCTGCCAGCAGGCCACTTGTGTCTGAGTGGGGCTTCGCATCTCTCTCCTTGTCCGTTCTGGAGCGGTCGCGGGGAGAGCGTTGCCTCAGCACTTTGCCTGAGGGGTGAGGAGGGTGAGCGCATTGGTGATGAGTCACTTCCACAAGTTGTTTATTGATCGGCTCTGGGGGCATTATATCTCCGTGCTCGTTAAGTGTGCCGTCTACCCGTCTACTCCGCTTATTTGCAAGGAAATGATGGTCTTTGAGACTGACAGAGTGCTCCTGTTGTTCACTCGGTTATCATGGTGTCAAAAGAAAGAAATGAAGCGTATAACGAGGGATCAGAGGTTTAAGCGTCTGTCAGTTGCCCTGGTACATCATTTATTCTGTTCCAAATTGGTTTTGGTTCGCTGGAGATAACACTTTCCTCTGGCTGATGAAAAGTGAATTCATTTATATATATATTTTATTGGAAAAACAGAGAGGTTAAGTTCCAAGAAATATGTGTCTGTGTGCGCACATACATAATTGTATGCTGCCTATTAAAATTCTACATGAACTCAGTGTCACTTTGTGCCATTTGCACATTTCCTCAGCGTTTAGCTGTTTGTTAAAAATCTCTGGAGGCGAGGGAGAGGGGACATATGAAAAATTGGATAACTGCTTATAAACCAAACACCACAGATGGAAACAAAAGAAAGGCCAACCTGAGCAGGGCTGGGCATCCCTTAAAATTACTTCACAATATGAAACCTAAGATTTGATAAAGACATTTTACTTAAAATACAAAAACCAAAGTTCTCAAATGTTTAAAAGTTTAAAAGTTTAATTTATCACATTCAGCCACACAAGTATAACAACAGTGAAATGCTTTTCTGGAGGGCTCTGAGCCTGTGCCACGATATACACACAATATAAAAACACTATAAAACAAAGTATAATAAAATATAGAGAAAAAATGTAAACACAGTATAGACATAGTAGCAGAAGACGGACACAACTATGTACATACTTAGCATATATATATATATATATATATATATATATATATACGTGCAAAAAGTGGTTTATGTGCATAGTGCAAGATGTCAGTGGTATAGATGTACTGTATAGATGTATATAGCAAGGGAGCACACGGGGGGGGGTTGTAAGTTGTCCATCATGTGAAGTCGTTTAGGAGTCTGATTGCATGAGGATAGAAACTCCTCCTGAGTCTCTCAGTCCTTGGCCTGTGGCTGCAGAGGCGTTTCCCAGACCTCGGCATTACGAACAGGCTGTGACCTGTGCTGTCAATCAGTAAATTCCTGATGAAAATATAAGTAGACAAGATGACATATCTGACCAGACATTCAGTGCCAGTTTTCAGATCTGACAGTTTCTTGCTGACACATTTAGGTTGGTATCAAAAAGAAATCGAGGCCCGTTACTCAGCTTAACCATGAGTCTCTCTAATTCTGAAAAGACCATTTATCCTCATTCTGCATTTGACTGATGTTACCTACGGTCATGGTAAGGCTTGCAGGCAGTGGGCAATGTTCAGTCATGTGCAGCAGTGTAGAGCATCTCAACACATGCCCTCTTTTTAATGCTTCGCATCCCACTCATCTTTGCCGTCTGTCATTTCTGTAGACGTTGCTTTCCGTGTGGTATCTACAGCTACGGAGTGTGACTGAGGTGACAGGTGACTGTGTGGTGTGACGGTGAATGTGTCCTGCAGCTAAGAGACGCTGGGGTAGAATGGAAGCATAACTCACAAGACATGTTATTTTCCTGCATTAATACAGCAAACACGTGCAGATTAAATGTACCAGAGCTGAGTTACAGTATGATAGAGAACTGTATATTTTATGAAAAATGCCAATGTATCACCAGGAAAGTGAGTGCTTAATGCTTCAACACTCTTAGTTTTGATTCAGTGCCAGTTTCACTGTCACTTATGGGCATCTGGGAAGAAATGGCGTGATAAGACCTGAATGGACTGATGTATTACAGTGTGGGCTGGCAGGAAGGTGCTGCTTGCCAAGTGTTATTATCTTTACCACAGTATTAAATGTTTTATTGGTTGTATGGGTGGAGACAGTGTGTTCCTAGGAAGGTCTGAAATCCTCCTTCACTGGCTCCCTTTCAGAGACGACTTTGAAATGCAGCGTTATGGTCTATTTCCAGTTGAGGCCGATACATAACACACGACGCGCCGATGCCGTTAGCGAAGTAATCCCCAGGAGAGATCTCTGTGATTCATGTCAGTTTAATTAAGCATTAATACAAGTTCTGAACTAGAATTCTGGCTGAATAAAATATCAGTTTCGACATCAACAAGCAGCATAAGAGCAAAAAATAAGGCCAAGAGACAAATCTGGAAATAAAGAGGGAGCAGAACCGCGTGTGTGTGTATTCTGTATGTGGAATTGTACTGTGTTACTGTGTGTTCTCTTTCATCCTGCTCTCAACTTCCCCCCCCTCTATATCTTCTTTTTTCGAGGCAGATGACCGCCCACCAAAAGCCTGGTTCTGCCTGAGGTAGTGTTTCCTTGCCACTGTCGCCTAGCGCTGCTCATGGTGGAATTGTTGGGTCTGTACATATAGAGTTGGTTTGGACTTGCTCTATATTAACAAGTGCTATGAGATAACTCTGTTATGATATAGCGCT
>JAVQJF010055795.1:0-15208 GCA_036023855.1 Gadopsis marmoratus | reverse complement strand
TATGGAGTTTGTCTGTGGGAATTTCTGCCCACTCATCCAGAAGAGCATTTGTAAGGTCAGACACTGATGTTGGACAAGAGGGCCTGGCTCGCAATCTCTGTTCTAGTTCATCCCAAAGGGGTTCAATGGGGTTGAGGTCAGGGCTCTGTGCGGGCCAGTCAAGTTCTTCCACACCAAACTCATCCAACCAGGCCTTTATGGACCTTGCTTTGTGCACTGGGGCACAGTCATGCTGGAACACAAAAGGGCCTTCCCCGAACTGTTTCCACAAAGTTGGAAGCATAGAATTTTCCAAAATGACTTGGTAAGATGAAGCTTTAAGATTTCCCTTCACTGGAACTAAGGGGCCAAGGCCAACCCCAGAAAAACAAACCCATAGCATTATTATTATGATTTTTTGCACCTATGGCAATGGGACTGAATGAAACACCTGTTTTTATATATATACACACACACAAGCTATGTGTGTGTGTGTGTGTGTGTCACAGTTGATGGAATCTGTTAACAGTTCAGGGACACTCAGACCATGCACATAGATCTCTAGATGTAGTATATCCACATGTCTCTCCATAGGTTTAGCAAATGAAATAAGTTCAATAGAATTACTATCGTCATCCACTTCTGATCTCTGCTAAAGGAATGTAGAAGAGGAGGGAGGAGATGCAGGAGGAGTGGGCCAACACTTAATTCTGGAATTGTGTAAAATGATTTATCATCATGCTCCTTATCCTGCGGCATTACTGTGTATTCATCATGCTTTGCCAGTGACAGGACAATATTTAAAAAACATTGACATGGCCTTTCCTTCCCTCTTGTCTCCAGAGGCAGCAAAAGCTGCAGAAGGAGCGTTTGATGAACGATTTCTCTGCAGCCCTCAACAACTTCCAGGTGGTGCAGCGGCAGGCAGCTGAGAAAGAGAAGGAGTCGGTGGCCAGGACTCGAGCTGGATCCAGAGTCATGGTGAATGGATACAATGCTTTTCATTGTACTGTAATAGCAATACTCTACAACACACACTCACTCATTCAATTACTTCTAATACATTTGCATACATGACGGAACAGTGACACTGCGAGCAAATCCTGACGAACTTGTTTGGTACTGTCCACAGGGGGACCGAGGCAGTGTGAATGAACAACTGGTTACATTCGAAAAGTAAGTTTCTTTGAACTATTTCACCATCAGTCCGTTGCCTGTCCACCATCTGTTCTCAAATCTCTGAGTGACAGCACACTGTATGGCTAGCTAGTTATTTTAGGGTAACAATGCAGTGTGAGACCACCTGTGGGTGGGATGGAAATTTCTGGGTCCATGTTGTTGTTTGGTGGAGCATTTTCTGTGTATCCAAATGTAAATCCAGTGAAACCCTACCAACACACTGGCACTGCTGATTGTACTGCTTTAGGTTTATTGTGAAAATATAGGCTGTATACCAGCCAGTAAGGGATAAGAAATGTCAGCACTGTAATGCCAAAGATGCTTGAGGCTATTTCCAATGGGACCGTGTACTGTACAGCTGTAAAATGTAAGTACACTCTGTGTCTTAGTCGCAGTTCTTTAGTAACCAAATTTAAAAGAGTGAAAAGTGTTTGTGTTCATGCAAAAACTGAATGTTTGTACTTTGCTATTGGATTTTTAAAATCTTAGATATTGATATTTGTATCAGTGTTGGACAGGTTCAGCTTTCTAGCAGCTACCATGTCACGTATGATTATGCAGGGAGGACGAGTGGATTCAGAGTCAGACTCAGACTGAGGAGCCCAGTGTTACAGAGGAGGACCTGGAGGTCATCAAGGAGAGAGAGACCAACATCAAACAGCTGGAGGTATCAACATGAACTACAGGAGCAGGGGTATGGTTACGCTGTTCACCAGTTAACCTTCTTCCTACTGCCCTCTGCAGGCCGACATTATGGATGTGAACCAGATCTTCAAGGACCTGGCTGTGATGATCCACGACCAGGGAGAGGTGATTGGTAAGTGAGCAGAAACTCTGAGGTGATCCTTTAGACAGGATGTGAGAGTGCACATGCACCTTGAAGCTCTCCCTGTGTTCTGATTTGCAGACAGCATTGAGGCCAATGTGGAGAGTGCCGAGGTTTATGTAGACAGAGGGGCCATCCAGCTGCAGAAGGCAGCCTATTACCAGGTAAGATGGAGGGGCTGGACAAAGTAATGGAAACACTACATGAAAAGACAAATTTCAGGTGCAAATAATCCACAATATTTTCATGCATGTTAAAGCGTGAGTCTGGTGATCTTCTACATTCCACGAAAAGACCAAACCTACAATGAATTGATCCTGTTAAAAAGTGTGTGTGTGTGTTTCAAGCCTTATCATTTCATGTGGTGTACTAGGATTACTAAAGTTTGATACGATGTCCTGTCCTCAGCCAGTGTTATGCTGCTACCACTGTAAAGCACTGATGCAGTGCAGTTCATCCTATCTGTCAACACTGACATGACACTTTGTTCTGAGCAGAGGAAGTCCCGTAAGAGGATGTGCTTGCTGGCCATGGTGCTGTCTCTGGTGCTCATCATCCTCGTCATCATCGTCTGGAAGGTCATGAAATGAGAGGAAACGCGCAACTGAACCACTGATACCTTCAAATTACTTCCTGTGTGTGTGAGAGAGCTGTATGTGTGCACATTAGTCTGTGACAAATAAGCACTACATTCCAACACAAACAATGGAATATGTCCTCAGTGTAAGCTTTATTCACCTTTATCACGTCACTGTATGTGGCTGAATGTGGCTGTATTGATGTGGGGTCAATTAGTGGGAACAATGGCTGATTTAGTTTCTTTTGGCTTTTTAAAAGCTAACAGCAACATGTACTTTGTGATGATATTGAATATTTTTTATGTGTTCTTTCCTCAACTCAAACACTTAGAAGTATTCAGTGTTGGCCTCCATAATTTGGGACATTAAAACTCCACTGGGACCATGTATGACTACTACTAGCACTATTGCTTCTTATAACAATTGTATTAATCAGATGTGGATTATGCGGACTGGAGGAGACATATAGGAAAGGCTTGCAACATTTCAGCTGTACCCCCATAATTAAACACTTAGAGACAAAGCACTACATTCCAACACAAAGTGAAAATATCCTCTACGTAAGCTTCATCACTACTGTAGGACTGTCTTATTAAATGCAATGTTGTGCAATTTTGTATAAAGTACTTTAATAGTCTATAATCCCTGTCTTGTTTAAATATAAAGTGTATTCCTGCTTGTCTTACCTATGAGAATGGTGAAGGAAATATTGACTGTTAGCAGCTGGTTTTGTAAAGTTTGTTTCACTGGATCTGTCCACCCAAAAAGAAATTTAATACAACTGATGAATTACTGTATGTGTCATGTCTTGTATTATCCAACAGAGGGCCAGCTAAGAATCATGAGAGTCAGAAGCAGGGTCTCTTCAACAGATTCCACCTTCTGCAATGACCCAGGTGCTATATAAATAAAATTCAATTGAATCAAATAGTACCACAGTGAAAGCATACTGCTTACAGTTGTACTCACATAAAATTACACAAGAATTACCAGTAATCACAAGTTAAGTTCCCTTATTTACAGATGCATAAACCTGTATAATGTGTAACTAGCAGGTGGTCTGCACCATACACTGCTGGGTACTTTAAAAATAATGCAACATGACCTTATTTGTTTGATTTGGGGGTGAAATATTCATCTAAACCTAATCTGAATCCTACAACTATCAGGTAAATGTAGTGGAATGAAAGTGCAATATTTCTGTGTAGTAATGTGGAAAATATAGTGGTGTGAAGCACTATAACCATAGTTATAGGCTAATTACAGGGTCAGTTGAGCCAAAGTACCAAAAAAAACTGAATAAACAAAGATATCTACGTCTGGACCTGAAATATCTGCCTCCACTGAAAACTGACATAGAAACAGATGTCCCCTGTTAATCTGCAGAACACTGTCAACAGCTTTCATAGGAATCATTAGTGTAGTAGAGTTCGAAGTTCCAGTGAAAATTTAAGCCTGTGATTCACAGAATTCACAGACGGTGTCTCATTTTTGGAAAAACCAAAAAGTAGAACGTGGTTGCTCAACAAAAATCCTAAAACAGACATACAGCTTACAGCTAAGTGGTATTTTCGCAGCCTTAGCTTTATTGCATTTTCCACAGTAGGTCAAGTGTTCCTCTGACTGTATCGTGTGTACTATATCATTGGAAATGGAAGGTTTTGGAGACCCGAGTTGTTAGTGCAGCATATATTCCTTTTATACTTTCGTCCACCTAAATCATTTGGATAATTTGATTGCCAAAGAAATCAGTCTTGAATTGCACAACTTGGATTTATGAAGTAACAGACTCCTACAGTAATTGTGATCTGGATTGAGACCCAGCAGTAACCTTAGTGTAAACCAGGGATGTCCAAAATCCGGCCCGGGGGCCAATCACGGCCCGCGGCCCGCAGCTTCGGCCTTATAATGTATTATTTATGGCTCCCATACCCGCTACCACTGTCAAACAGAATAAATAAAATCTGAAACTTTAAAATGTAACTCCTCCTTTCACCACATGGTGGCAGCAGCACTTTAATGCTCATTTCTGCGACGGCGACTGCAAAGAAAAAGAGGAGCGTTGCCAGTGAGGGCCACCGCTTTCAGGAGAGATGGGAATTACAGTACTTCTTCACTGAAAATTGAGGCAATTGTGTTTGTCTAATTTGTAAAGAGACGGTTGATATGTATCAAACTCATGGCAATTTCAGGTATTCCATACAGTTTGTTCAATGTTTATCTGACTCTCCAGATATGAATGAAAGGCAGAATTGTGTTTTTATAGTTGTTCACATCTGCCTGAGTGGCTTATATTTCGTTACATTGCCATTTGAAAAATAAAGGTAATTGTGACAATGAAAATTGTTTTTTAACAGTGTCTATTTGCAATGTAACCTTTGTGGTTAAATAAATGTCAGAAGGATTGGCCCCCGGGCATCTTCACTTTATCAAATCTGGCCCTCTTTGCAAAACGTTTGGACACCCCTGGTGTAAACTGTCTCCTCTGTTTGTCTGTCTTGTTGTTGTACTGAACATATTTACCCGTTATTTACATCAGAGCTGGTGTCAGAGTTACAGTCAAGATGTTCAAATTGTAGGTGGCTGAAATGCCTGAATGAGACACTTCATGTGGACAGAATGGCTAATGAGTGAGTAATGAGAGTGTGGCGGGATGTAATGAGGCTAACACTGGGGTTGTCTTGGTTACACACCGTCACACCATCAGATGAACACTTAGTGGTGCTCATCATCTCTGTAAGGTCATCAGATCCCAGCGGCTTCACTGCCGTGACTCAGCACTCAACATGAAGCCGTGAACTGTGTCTGATTACGCTCACACTAGACTTATTTAGTTGGGAATTTTGGTTAAAAATGCTCTCTTGTTTCCACCTCTCAGGGTCTTCATCCGGTTCACCATATTAGTTAGCGTGTTACGTTTGATAATTAGCATTTAATACAAACACAAAATACTGCTGAGGCTGTATGATGAAATACTGCTGGTCATTATTTGTATGGTTCTGTCATGGTCTGTGGGTGTATTTGGTTCTTTGTGTTTCCTGTTTTATTTTGATATTATTATCTGATTTTATTTCGATTGACTCCCGTGTTTTCTCAGCCTTACCTGCCTGTAAGTGTCTTTTGGTTTTTCTTTAATAAACCTCCTGACCTCTGGGTCCTTTCTTTTCTGCTGCTGTCATGCCACGTTGTAACAGGATAAGCCCCACCTATAGGTTCAATTGAGAATATTGTTTATAAAATGTTTTAGAATCGATTTCTTCTTTCAGGGCAGGACAGGATATGCTGAGGCTCTGCATTTGAAAATACAATAGGAAACCCTCTGCAGTAGTTGTTTTAAATGGTGGCGCCAATCCCAGCTCACATTTGGGCGAGCGGTAGGGTACACCCTGCACAGGTCGCCAGTCAGTCACAGGGACAAGAACTGGTAACCCACAATCCACTAGGGAGTCGTGTGCAAGGGCACCTCCTTGTCGTTAGCTCAGAAACATCATTATCATTGCCCTGTGAGGAAAGGTCGCATTTGAAAGATGGGGTAGACAGGAGAGAGCTATGGCATTTCCCTGACACCGACTCAAGGTTACCGGTGTGAGCCTGGCATTTCCAAACCGCAACCGAGCGAAGCAGAAGGAAGGTTAACAATGAGGGATTCATGGGAGATGGGTTTTCCTGTGGAGGTAGGAGAACCATGATTCTGCCAGAGAGCACAAATGTTACGACACACATTAAAGGCATACTGAGAGTCAGTGTAGAAAACCAACATCTCTGGCAAGACAAATTTCTGTTTATTCATGTAGGTGGAGAGAGGACTCATTTTAAATGACCACACAGCAAAGTGAGCAGTATCTCTGGTCTCTCTATACTCTGCAAGACAAACCACTTCCGTACAGCGTGCAATAGATGGATTTTTCTCCTTTTGGATGGGAACAATGAGGCTCTATGACTCAGAGGAAGATGTACCAGGGTTTGACACACACAGTACATAACAGTGTGGACAGTGGGTGCAATCGACAGGTATGACTTGGGGCATGAAGCTTAGCGTAAGTTCAATGAGGAAGACGATCGTCATGCTTCATCCCCCTCGGAGATTTCAGTTGTGCTTATGATGCATATTCATAAGTTGTTTGCTGAAATGACCACAAACTAATAAACTACGTGTTGCACTGGACATAATTTACATTATTTTCAAACCATACCCAGCCCGAGTCTTCTGTCATCTTTGTGGTTTCAAGAGCACTAACTCTGGCCTTCAGAGTAGAGACCGTCTCTGTTCCCTGAAGGAATAGATGTCTCTAGGGTAACCCACAAAAAAGGTCAGATACACATCGGCCGTCTGTGCGTCTCTCCTTTTGTGGGGAGGATGAAAGGAGGGTGAACCTGCTTTCCATATTCTCTTTTGTTGTGGGTTGAACCCATCGCCTGAGCTCTTCTTCCATTTCCTGTCAAAGAGTTGAACATGCATCATCAGCAGTGATCTGCGCTGCTGATAGACGGGAAGCGAGCGTGACAATGATTTCTCTTTATCCAGGAGGGAATGGCAGCAGAGGCTCTCTTGATTGTGGGAAATGAAATTCATGCCTCCTGGCAGACGTTAAAGTTGGTGGAGTGAGGAAAGGCTTAAAGTCATAAAATGGAAACAAATGGCTATTTCTCTGTCTGTGTATTGAGCCGTTTGCCTAACATGAGCATAATGCTTTTAAAGACAGGACAACAGTTTCCTGTCACTTGCCTCCTACTCTCCGATTTCCCCCTCATATCTTGTCTGCCCACGTCTCCACCTAAAATCCCTCCTCAGCCACCGTGTATTTCACGCTTTCTCTATGCGCTGTAGCTCCCTGTCTGTAAGTCCCTGTTCTGACAAGGTACAACAGCATGTACTATGTACTTTTAGTCTCTTAACTCTGTCGCAGTCTGGTGCTGGGCAGGTAGTGTAGACTGGGTTTATCAGAGCTGCTTCTACTGCTGGAAACCAAGCAGACGAGAGCTGAGCCTGAGCCCAAACAGTGAAGTTAAAACCACCACAACTACGGAAGAGTCTTTCCATATTTCACATCTTATTGACTCATTTATGCAAAGAAAATATTGAGTGCTGCAGCTGTTGTGTATTTTTATGTGTAGCACCCAATAGCATCGTCAAATCTCCAAAATGTCTCTTAATGTTGTGAAACCCAACACATTCTAGTCAGGACAGATGTAATTTGGGAATGAGGGTGCACTATTTGGTGCTGTAACAAAATCACAGAATGTTCCATTAAACTTGTAGTGTTGACTTTTTTACTTTAACCGAATAAATTGAGTCTCGAATAAATGATTCAGTCAGGTTGAGCGTGTCAGGACAGTTCAACACATACTGATAGCTGTCGTTTGTGAGATGTAACGTGAGACCTTCTGGCACCAGAGTGGATGTCTGTGACAGCTACCCTGCCAAAAGAGTTAGTGTTCTATCCAGGGGCGGCTAAAAATAAGAGCGTGCTGGCAGATAACACCAAAGCTAATTTTCTGGAGGACATTCATTATTCTTGTTTGTGTCTCAGGAGTGTGTTTTGGGGGAAGGTGGTGTGTGATTGGACACATGTGCTTCCAAACAGCGGCGACCACATAGTTATTCCCTGCACACACCATGTGGCACTTGGCCATCTGTGGCTATCGGAGCTCTGTGCGTTTCCAAACTTACAAGCAGGTATGCACACCCACTTTCCTACTCACGCGCACACAAACTGTCCAGGGTGGAAATGCTCTAAAAATAGCTGGTGTTTGGTGATGTGTATGGAGATAAATACTTTTCATATGAGCCTCGTGCATGTTGCCAAACATGTATGCAGACACACACACAAATGCAAAATCCCACGGTGTTCTCTCATCCAAAAAAGATCCAAAACTGGCATTTGATGCCTCAGTGCTGTTGGCTTCCTTGCTCATTAACCCCTTGTATGAAGAAACAGGGCCTGACCCAGTGAGAATGTTTCTGCACTGCCTCTTTATGTCTGACCTGATGGGAAATACACCCAGGCTCTGCCCCAGATACATCACCGACACTCCCTTTTTCCCATCTAGCAAATAATGTCACCTTGACCAGGCACACAGGGGATGCTGCTATTATGGTCCAGAAAGACCACTCGCTCTCATAACTGTCCATAGCTCCGATTAATGAGGAGAAATCAGTTCACGCTCTGACTCGCAAGCTGTCACACCAGCCTCTGCTCACTCACTTTGCCATTTACCTTGCTTACTTTTAATATATTTCTTAATATAGTAGAATTAATATATTTAATTTTTCTCACATTCACCACTTCATATTTCTTATTAGGACACTAGGACCAGGACCTGCTATCATTTTAGATCAGGTTTCATTGCTATGTCAAGCTGCACAGATTATGGGAAATGAGACGTTTTGACTGTCTAAATAAAAGCGTAGTTTTGATTATCACTTATACAGCCCCAGAAACAAATGTTCTGGCATGACCTTCGTTTGACATCATAGAACCAGTATTTAGCCTAACAAAAACAGATCATCTGACTCCTATAGCCTACCAATTGAACAACTGTTTTTGCAAATATTTGGATTTAGATATCTGTAAGAGTATGGAGAAAGGAAGGAACAGCTCATGATCCAAAGCATCATCTGTCAGACATGGTGGAGGTACTGTTATGGCATGGGCATGTATGGCTGCCAGCTGGGTCACTGCTGTTTATTGATGATGTGACTGCTGATGGAAGTAGCAGGATGGATTCTGGAGTTTATCTGGAGTTTCTGCCCTGTCCCTGACCAAGACAGGGCACGAGCACTTGGACTTGGTCCCCGGTCGCCGTATCAAGGCTGACCACTGCTCCAGGCCGTCCTCAGGAGGAAAGACACCAGGATGGGTTAAAGGCAGTAGATACATTTCTCCGTGGGACGCAATGCATGTGTGCGTGTGTGTTGTATATAACCTTCACATGTGTGTGTGTGTGTTTCTCATGTGTTGCAATAAAAGACCTCAGGGTCCATGTTTGTTTAAACTATCTGCTCAGATTCAGCCAAATGCTGCAGAACTGATAGGATGGTGCTTCACTGTACAAATGGATAATGACCCAAAAAATACTGCGAAGCAACACAAGAGCTTCTCAAGGCAAAGAAATGGAATGTTGTTCAATGGCCGATTCAGTCACCTGACCTCAACCCATTTGAGCAGCTTTTCACATACTGAAGGCAAAACTGAGGGCAGCAAGAGCCACAAACAAGCAGCAGCTGAAGGCGGCGGCAGTAAAAGCCTGGCAAAGCATCTCAAAGGAGGAAACTCAGCATTTGGTGATGTCCATGGGTTCCAGACTTGAGGCAGTCGCTGGCTGCAAAGGATTTTCAACCAAGTATTAAAAATAACCCTTATATGTATAATTATGTTAGTTTGTCCAATTACTTTTGAGCCTCTGTAAATGGGGGACTTTGTATACACATGGCTGTAATTCCTAAATGTGATATTTAATGTCAACCCTTGAATTAAAGCTGAAAGTCGACTCTTCAATCACATCATGACTGCTTCGTTTCAAATCCACTGTGATGGTGTACAGAGGCAAAAGTATCAAACTTGTGTCACTGTCCAAATAGTTATAGACCTGACTGTATATACTATAATCTGGAGCAATTAGTATTTTTGTTGCCCCAATATACTACTGCAGTATGAACAATTCAAAGCATTTATGGAAACACAGATTTCCACAAGTTGTAGCCTAGTCTGTTTAATGAACTCACTTATTTAACCACGATATATCGATATTATCTATCCTATCGTTGTTCGGTACAGTATACATTTATATTTGTGGCTCTAGCATTTTGCTCGACCTGAACTGTCGTTCAGTAATTCGGACGAATAATAAACTCCGCATGCTTTTATTTTGTCTACAAAGACTGTTTCCGGTGGTGTCTCGGCTGACTCCGTCCTCGTCACGCAGACAGGCGCCAGCAGTCGGCGAACATGGAAGCCGTGTGTCCGCCTGCATTTGCAGCGTGGCGGGAGACTTTGTGCGGAATGGGCTGCTGGGTTTGTCCACCGCTGTAGACATGGAGCCGCCGCACTTCGAAGCCATGAACTTAACGGTGCAGCCGGCGGCGCCGGCGCGCCCGGCGTGCGAGGCGTGGCGGGACGGCTCGGAGGGCCCCGTGTTCCACCTCGCCAACATCTTCCTCTTCTTCGGCTTCATGGGCGGCAGCGGCTTCCACGGACGCCTCCACCTGTTCTCCTTCCTGACCCTGGGCTTCTTCTGCTCCACGCTGTGGGCGTGGTCGGACTCGTGCACCACGGACGCCTTCCTGTGGACCGTCGCGCTCTTCGCGGCGTGTTTGGGGCAGGTGTCGCACGTCTCCTGCCGGCTGAGGAGCCTCTCCTTCGCGAAGGACTTCCAAGACCTTTACGACCGCTCGTTTAGGAAGCTGGGCGTGTCGCTCGCACACTTCGGGGAGATAGTCGCCTGCAGTGACGGAGACGTCCGCGCCATCGCGAAGGAGCACTGCTTCGCCGTGGAGGGGAGGACGGCCATCGACAAGCTGTCGGTGCTGCTGTCCGGCAGGTGACGCGCTGCCTTCGTCCCTGGAAGTGTCTCGTAACTTACATCCGACATCGGTTCAGCCTGAAATACCCGAATACTCGGCTAGTAACGAGTTACCCGAATACTCGGTTAGTAACGAGTTAGTGGTGTGGGCACGGGAGGGTGACGTCACTGCCTACATGTAGCACAAGGGACGCAACAGCTGCTACGTGGACGTGTGCGCTCAGCCCCTCCGTTGTCCCTGGGACCAACTCCAGGCTGGGGCTGGCCTGAGGTGATGGGAAATCATCATCACCATCATCAAAGCCCTGCTTGATAAAGGTCCCGTCCCCCTGATGTTGGTTGACAGCGGTGATGGGATGTGTTCTCTCCCCCCAGTGGGTTGACAGGCTCCCCACCAAACGAAGCCCTGGCCGCGTTGTGCCTGGCTTCTGCCCTCCAGCATGGCCGACTAGATGGTGACGTCGGGTCAGGACCTCAGTAGGCGTAGATGTGATTAACGCACCTGTTAACTCCTCTTTGTTTTCCTTCTGTAAAACTCCAGAAGATTGTTAAGACAAGTTCAGTAAGGCTGCAACGTAAATCCTTGCGGGCAACTGTGCCGGTCAAAGTGCGTCCACTCAAAGTGCTTGTTTGTGCCGCTGGCAGGCTCGACTGTCATTCGAAGTGGTTGACGGCGCTATGGGATGGATCCCTGCAGAGTCGGCTCCTTTTTTGTTTAACCACAAACGGAAAGTCTCGCTCTGAAAATCCTGCGAGAGGTGGACTTATTAGTGTTTTAGCATCCGTGTTTGTGTCCTGTGCGATTTGCTGTTGAGTTGCCCTTTTAGTATTTCCCATCGGAAAGTGGATAAGTTAACATCAACCTGTCGTCCATTCTCCCACAGAGTCCGTGTGACCGTTAATGGAGAGTTTCTGCATTACATCCACCCCTTCCAGTTTCTGGATTCGCCTGAGTGGGACTCTCTCAGACCATCGGAGGAGGGTGTATTCCAGGTTGGTGTGCATTATGCAACAAAACATTTCAGGCATTAATAACTCAGGAGGCGCCGTCAGGCTTCTTCCGTCCGTACTTTTATGTTCATAAGTCATATGAAAGGGTGAATAAAATATAACATTAAGAGAAAAAAAACAGTGGACGTCGCTACGAGCTGATTGGCTGTTGAAACAGGTGTGGTGTTACATTGTAAAAACCAGCCGAAGAGCTGAGGTTCCGGGGACGCCATCAGGCCGGGCCCATGTCACACCGCTGCAACTATTCCTGCGACGTTCTACAACGGTTTCGTCTCATCGCGAGTCTTCGGTCTGAACTGGCCTGAAGGCTCACTCACTCATCACACTCTATATTATCCTGTTGTCAAACAACCCCATGAAAATCCCCAAAATCACTATGAATTGATCCTCCAAATATTGCGTATCCAAAGCCTGATATAACTCGTTTCTTGGTGCCATAGACCTTCGTAGATCTTTTTCACAGCGGAACCTTTGACATGTGATGGCATGAAAAGCATTAGGTAATAACATTAATGATGACTGCAGTTTATTTGGGGGAGCCAATCCTGGTATTGTGACTGGTGGCTCGCTGGGACACTTACTGGAATGGATCCATTGTTATTATTAGTCCAAAAACTGTTACACAGAGAGCCACACTGTTGTGTTGTTCCTTCATCTCACACACACACACACACACACACACACACACTGTCCTGCTGCCCCAAATAGAGCACCACATGTGGATTCATCCACCACTGAAAATAGTCCCCAACAAATGCTCTTTTTCCTCCTGTCTGTCTCATTTAAAAACCTGCAGTGTAACTACGAGTGTCAAAGTGCAATCATGTATCATCAGTTACTATATGTACAATTAATCTAGTTGACTAGTGAGGATTCGTATTGTTGGTCAGTTTGATAAATGTTTTGATAATTAAAATGTCATTTTAAGGGGAGTAGTCTGCCCTAAATTTGACCTTGGGTGTTAGCATCATAGTTTTGTCCATCTGTTCACAGATCTGAGCAGTTGGTTGAGATTAGTTGTGATAAACTGGCTTTGTCCTTAAGCTGAATGCCAGCGTGTCTCATCTCCTCGTTGTCGTATTTTATTCTCCACAGGTCACCCTGCACGCTGACACCAGCTGCCGATACGTGGCCTGGAGGAGGAAGAAGCTCTATCTGCTCTTTGCTAAACATCGCTACATAGCGAAGATCTTTGCCCTGGTTGTGCGCAATGACATTGCAGAAAAGTTGTACTCCCTTAACGACAAAGCCTTCGACAAGTCCGGGCGCCGCTATGATCTCCGCCTACCAAGCTACTGTTACGTGCCAGGGACCGAATTAGAAAAGGCAGATGTCCTTCTGCAAGTGCCAATGCAGGGTGGAAGTACTGCCTGAACACACACACACACACACACACACACACACACACACACACACACACACACACAGCTTTACACTTGACTGTGTTGGAATGGGTGTCGGTTAGATGTGGCGTCAAGTGATGTTATCTTAAATTTGCCTGTATTATCAGATCTCAATATGCAAATTAGGTGGGAGGAGCTGGCAGACTGGTGCATCGGGTCAAGAGAATACTCTAGAGGCACTGACGGGTAAGACCACGGGACTGCTACAGGGTCGTGGCCTGAGGTGGCACGGGCCACCCCTGGTTCCACCCAATCATCCTGAACTGATGGGAATGACGGAGGAAAATTGCTTCGCATGAACTCTGATTGGCTGCCTGCTGCTCAGAGGCAGGACTTTAGTTTAAATCTGCTGTATTTTTCAATGTGCATGGATTTCTCTTTTATGTAGACACCTTTGAGGTCTGGAGGTCCAGTTTCTTCTTGAGGACGTGAGAATAACGTGTGGAAGCTTTATATTACATTTGTATGGTGACACACTGCTGTGTTGTGATTGGTTGGTCTATTTATCTTTCACAATAACATTTCAAACAGGATTGTAAGAAGCTATAACATACTGTGATGTTAGTAATTAACAGTGAAAATGGATGCAGGCACTTCATGCCACCCCTGCATGTCACCGGTCATCTGGACAGCCTTCGACATCTTTTGGCTGTTTTGTGGAAGGTTTGCCAAAGTTTCCACAGTTATTCATGCTGTCTGATGGGCAGTTTGAGATAACACACACATGTGCAGATGTGTCTTACACGGGCCAAGAACAAAATCGCTGAAAAGCTGTAATAGACCTTTTAAAGAGCTCAGCGTGCTCTTCGGCATCAGTGTTTGTATTAAAGGAAGAGTTCAACATTTTGGGGACACTTTATTTGTTTAATATGTATACTAACAGAAATGTAAAAATGAATACTTGTAATTTTCGGGGGGAGTTGAAACAATTTCTTGACAGACCGTTAATCCATCCACTCAGTATTTCTGTGCAGCGTTGTGTTGTGATCTGGCAACACGGGTTGCCAGATCACACTGTGAGCACAGTAGGCCTCTGTATAGGCGCGATGATACGAAAGTTGGCAAGCCCCCAGTAACTGCTGCGCTGTGAGGCAATCGGCATAGTTCTGCATGGCACGTGACATCACAGTGGCACAAACATGTTTTCCCAAACTCGGGTAATACAAAAAGAACAGCTGTAGAACCATAAATACGTGTGTGTGTGTGTGTGGGGGGGGGGGGGTGAGCCAACAGAGCAGCTCAGGCAGAGGAAGTCTTTCATAGGCGTGTTCTCAGCTGGTACAGCCGGAGAGGGATGCTAATGCTCTATAGAGTGCTGCAGGGATGATGTATTTGTGTAATGCAGTCCAGAAGTTGGCATCGCCCTGGTTCTCTCAACAATCAGCCAATGGGGTTTTTTTTCCTATTGGATTTTTGGATTATTGCAGAAAAAAAGCCCCCGTGACAAGCAAAAGCTTATGACACACATTTTGTTGAGCAAGAAAATCTGCTAACCTCTAGTTCCAAAGCCTTTTGGATAGTTTGAGTTAGAATGGGATAAACGCAAGGCTGTGAAGGCGGACGAGTGAGTCGATAGTAGTCTGTGTATTTTCTTTTTTTCTCTCTCTACCCGACCGGTCGAGGCAGATGACGCCCACCAAGAGCCTGGTTCTGCCTGAGGTTTCTGCCTGTTAAAAGGCAGTGTTTCCTTGCCACTGTCGCATAGTGCT
>JAVQJF010055783.1:0-39088 GCA_036023855.1 Gadopsis marmoratus | reverse complement strand
CACCATGAGCAGCACTATGCGACAGTGGCAAGGAAAAACTGCCTTTTAACAGGCAGAAACCTCAGGCAGAACCAGGCTCTTGGTGGGCGGTCATCTGCCTCGACCGGTTGGGTAGAGAGATGCAGGTAATTCCCCAAAGAATGTGTTTTCCACTGTGCTACGAGTGCACCACTCTAGTATTATCACTAGCTTTGTTAATATTGGATTAAAAAAAACTTAGTGTTAAAATAAAAATTGTTTGCATGTGAAATAGGTTTAAGCACTTAAACCATTTCAGGTGTCAGTTGAAGTTGACAACAAAAAACCTCTGCTCTGTCAAATAATTACTGACACAATTCCACCTCTAATGTAAAATGGTATGAAAATATCTTACAAAATGGCAACGAATGCAACATTACATTGACGGTGTGAACCGCTTTTTCCTAGAACAAATGTTATTTTCCTCTATTACTGCTTTCAGTGCAACATGGTTGCCACAGGGGATTTTTCACACAGAACTGAGAGGAAGAACCACCAGACCTGGACTAAATAAAACCATTAGGCAAATAAATGGGAACACACCATGGGGTGGAAAAAAAAAAAAAATGTTTCTCTTTTCCCAGAGAGTTTTATATAATTGTACATATTAATAACATGCATGAAGAATCACAGAGGTAATCATCTTGCCTTACTTCCATCTAGATGCATTAGCCAGACATGCAACATCGGAAACAGCAACTGAATGAGCACTGCCTTCACGTTTGCTAAAAAAAGAAGAGTGAGCATTGGTAGGATCTCTTCCTGAAAAGGGGCCTCACTTTAGGACATGTGTTAAGCTACAGAGAAGAGGTGTCCTTACAGGGACATGCATGGCCTGCTGTAGAACCAACAGAATGGGGTTCAGACAGATGCCTTTAAACATCTAGTGAGGAACACAATCTATTACTTTTCTATCAATTGTCTTGAACTCTCTTTCTGTGGTTTTACCCAGCTGCTAACGGAAAAGACGATAAGGATTGGAGGAGGATATGTTAAGAGTTATTGAAGCCGTGAGATTAGTGATCAGATCCCCAATCTCTGACATTTTGTGTAAGTAACAGTGGCTACTACAAGTCAATTCAACTTTATTTATATAGCACCGTATCATAAAGTTATCTCAGCGTGCTACAGTGAATGATCATGAAAATATATTTTTCTATTATATAAACTCACTAAATTTGGAGACAATTTATCACTAATCAGTGATTAGACAACTTTTAGAGAAATCAGTCAAGTTTCTCGTTACTTCAACATTACTATTGCTCAATACTCAACAATTAATGCAGGCTTGTCTTGCACTTAATTATTTTTCCAAGTTAAGAAATGGCAACAGGGATCAAAATTAGCACCAGCTGGTAAAATATGAAAGTGGCTGGTAGATTTCAGATGGACAATCTTTTTGTACCACATTTGGTAAAAACAAGAAACGGTACCAGTGTTTTCACAAGATAAAATAATCTTTGTCATACCCTGAGCATTTTACATAAGGCACTACACACTAGCCAAAAAATCTAAGACATGTTTGTCCTGTTGGATGACATTTCAGTCGGGCTTTGCACTCATGGCTTTGCGGTAGCCACAGTTGCAATGGTGTCTTTGAGATTGGCAATGAAAAAGAAAAAAAAACAAACATTACTAGTTTTCATTTTACATAAAAGCAGTAAGATGGTCTATGTCGTCTGCCATGATGGGCTTAATTTTCCTTATTAAATGGCTTTGCAATGTCACCCTTGCATATGCAGATATTACAATTTTATTTCTGAAACCACATATTGTTTAGCCCCTAGTAGCTATATTTAATAACTATAAGACCACATAACCAGGTCTTTTTAACACTGCGAGGTTCGTTCTTGGCTGCAAGGAAGAAGACGCCAATGGAGGTATTAAGCCTTGTTCATACTTCAACATGGGCACCTTCAGCTGCGGACTTGCATGCAGACCGTGGACGGCCGTGCTTCGATACATATGGAATTGGCCTTTACGGCGTGGTGCGATTTCTTAAATTTAAAAGGCGAGAGAGAAAACTTAAAAATACTTCAGGAAAAATAAAAATAGTAGTGTAGAGTCGTTGGGTGACTTGTAGGAAGTGGAGGGCTGAGAAATATTACGGATAGAGGAAATAATGCCAGGGAGGCCCTTCCAGCTGTTTTTCAAGAAACTAGAAACACCAAAGTCATGAACCTTCCAGCTGCATGGATACAGTTAATACAGCAGTGCACAGAGGACTGACAGACATAAGAACAGATGGACATGAACAGGTCCGTCTCCCTTTTCCAGCTGTTGTCAGAGCAGGAGTGGCCCCAAGGCACAATGATCAAATGCTAGACAAACCAGATGGTAAGGATGGAAGAGAAGGGCAAAGTCATCTCTCCCTCTCCAACTAGTAGTATACACAGGAAGGCATGAATCCACACAAACACACACGCTTAATCTTGCGTGCGCACACAGCATTTCAAATAATTTTTAATACACATCTTGCCCACAGTCATGGAAGTGCTTTGCAGTGGAATTGTATTCATATTTATTAATAAAGCCTTTCCTTTAAAAACAAAAACAGCAGCATCCAAATACAATCACACAAAAGGAAGGGTTTTACAACGTGGTTCTCTTTGTGTGCCCAACCCATAAACGCAGACTGAAAGGCGGAAGGCTACTCTGGGTATTCTGGGAAAATAAGAAATGTCAATCATCGGCTCTATAAGACGAAAAGGCTGCCAACAATAGAAACATGTAATCAAGGAAAATTGTTTGTTCCTTCATTTTAATCATGTCCTCTCAACCTTGGAGGGGACACTATGGCAAACAACCCAAGCAAGGTCTCCAGTTGGTCATTGTTTACCGCCAACTAGCAGAAATTCCATCGGATGGAATTGGAAGCAGACGCCTTTTCACACACACACACACGTGAGCTGTAGGGACCGTCAGGCAGTCACCTGTCATGGCTGATCCCGTAAGCATTCTGTACAAAACATTTCTGACAAAAACAGTGAACTTGCAGGAGCAGGCATTAAAGTACTCGCACACATATTGACTCAAATCATAAGCTTGATCCTTTCACAGGGCACAGAGCATCTCACATATCAAAGGAGTCCCTCAAACACTGAATAGCATCCCTTTCAGCC
Source organism: Gadopsis marmoratus (assembly GCA_036023855.1). Classification (NCBI taxonomy): domain Eukaryota; kingdom Metazoa; phylum Chordata; class Actinopteri; order Centrarchiformes; family Percichthyidae; genus Gadopsis; species Gadopsis marmoratus. Next base: position 35,948 of record JAVQJF010055783.1, on the reverse strand, counting down.
CGCTACATGAAAGAGAACACTGTGGTGTCTTATAATATGCTGTTTTCCCATTCAGAGCCAAACATCAAAGAGGGCTACATCAAGTTGGAAACCTTTCACTGTCCCCTTTGGCTTGGTGTTTCCTGATAGTTTCAGAAGAGCAGGGAATTATCAGGAGGTGGCAGGGTCATTCATAATTTGGGACACTAAATGCTTTGCTTATTCTAGATCTGCCATCCCCCCACCTGGGGACTTCTCTGACTTGCAGACTGAGTCCAAGAGAGAGTGTGAATATGTATTTCAAACATCTGGCCAAGTCCTTATCACCATGGGAAAAGGTCTAAGAGCAGGCCTGCGTTATCCCTGCTCCAGGAACTGTTACTGTGTCTCATCTGGCCTTCAACTGTGGTTCAGCAGCCACGGCAAACTCTCAAAGTTGTCGGCTTCTCATTTATGGGGAATTACGGAAAAGCGATAGGTTCGTTCGCCGTCCGTTCCCCGCCTTTCGTGAGAGCTGGACCCGAGGCTGTTTTTCCTTCAATGCCAGGCAGTCGTCTCCACACTTGAACCACGTGGGCAGAACCAAGTAAAGTCGGTAAATTGAATTAGGCTAGCAGAGGGGGTGTGAGAGTGTAACAACCTAAATAGACTCAAGACTGCTGGTCCGTTTTCTCTCGCCAAAAAGGAAGCGAGTACTGCCGTGTTAGCTATGATTAACTTGGCTTGTCAAAAGCACTCCAGTGGAGTTGATAAGGGAGGATCTAGGCTTACATTCAACAACAAAAGATCTATTCATTTTAAAAAACATGGATCGTTGGTCAGTGCCATTCTTATTCTGAACTTGTGTGACTAAAGGAATTACAAAAGAATACTCCCAAGATTTACCATTGCACACCTATAAGGTTGTCGGACTCCCAAATCACAGTTTAAGGGGGGAAAAAAGGATCAAAATCAATGTACAAGCACAAGAGATATTGGCTTTTTTTTTATTCCAAACGTTCCTCTTCCTTGTCAAAACCTAGAATCTGCATTAACCACGTGCAACTCATAGGAAATGATAGTTTGGTCAGCGATTTGGGTGTTAGGCTAGTAGCCACTAGCCTCAAGCAGACATGAGGAGTGCACTACAGAGGTCTGGTTATCTCACTTCTTTCCTGTTCCACACCCCAAGATTTCTTACATTTTCAAACTTGTAGCTATGTCATTACTTAAGGCAAGTTACCAGAATTCAGAGAGCTCCCTCTGGAGCCACAAGAAGCTTAATACAGCTTTGTTTACATATCCAAGAATACTCCCCAAGACCTGTAAACACCCTTTAAAAGCACACAATTGCAACTATACTATCAGCCCTAGTAAAGTCACAAGTAGACTCCTGATTGTGTGCGAGGTAGAGCCAACACTTTGGTGATGCGAGTGGCAAAGAGGCAAAAAAGGTGCCGGAGGGACCGACACTCTTAATTGCGCATAAAGTCAACGCAAAGACATGAGTGGACAGCAGTTCACCTGCGTAGCGCAAAATGAGGCAAGGCCAAATTCGTGCGAGTTTAAAGTGCTTATACTTTACTTAAATTTGCATCCATCCCGAGGCTTTATCACTCCCCAATTTATTTATGAAAGAGCTGGAGTTCCTGGTGTCAGATCAGCGAGGCTCCTCGGGGCGAAAAACACGGGAAGACGCACAAGAACTCCAGTGGTCAAATTTGCGTGAATAGAGCAAGACAAAAATTCTCTTTCAATTCTGTCTACAAACTCACCTTCATATTTCCTAAACCAAAATGACAAAGATTTAGATCCGATGCTTACATGACGGTTGCAGTGATCAGTGTAGTATCCTTCCCATCATTTATGCTTGCGTTTCAGACACTTTTGACAGCCATACCGAATGACAGCCACTTACGTGTTCCCATAATTTACTAAATATATTCTGTTTTCAGAAATTGCTGTGCAGTTGGCATACATTTCACCCATTGTGTTACAGTGCATCTAAGATTGAATGACAAAAAATACACAGTAGCAAATTAGGATTAAAGAGAAAAGCAGTTGGCGAAGCAAACCACTAGAGAACTGAACCGGTGCCAACACACCCACACACTCCGGCACAGAGCGACTTCATGCCAAACTTTAGAGACGGCAAGCAATATTCATGTCTTTAATCAGACCAGACTTTTTAATAAAAGAACACAGATAGCCTAGATGCCTGAATTCAATATGCCTTTGCCCAATTAAAGTTAGCCATAATCCCAGGAGTCGTCCCAAGAGGACCAGACAGAAGCTCAGTCATGTCCGTCAGTCTGTCAGAGGACTTGAATGTGGGAGTCTACCCTTCATGGTGTGTGTGAGTGAGTGAGAGAGTGAGTGAGAGAGTGTGAGTGAGAGAGAGATTTGTATGTTTAAAAACAGACGATAGATATCCCACAAATGCTGAATGAACTCAAGGTAGAACAAATGACTTAACTGAAGTGTCAGTCAAAGCCTTCTTAAATTAAAATCCTCCTCGTCATAACATAAGAAGAAAACTGGCTGGTAACATCCCCAGCATCAACTGTGAGAAAGTGGCCATGATGTTGAAATAAATGAAAAAGATGAATGATAATGTCAGAGGTGACATTGCTTGGTGGGTAGGGTAGCTGTCATCTTTTCTTTTAGCTTTGGCCCATTAAGGGAGCCTGCAAGCAGTCTTTCTCTCTGGCCCAGCTGGCTGCAGAGCACTATTACAGGGACACTGGATGGACTTTGACCCTGCAGCATGCAGAGAGCTGGGAAAAAAGGTTTGCGCTCCTCTGCTACCCGTCAATGAGAGACCCAGGAACCAGCAGCCAGGTTGCTTAACATTCAACCCTTTCCCCCTCTGTTGGTGACTTATGGTGATCTAATAATGTGCATTCAAGCACATGCTAGATTTTCCCAGTCTGGGAGCAAGAATTGTGGAGCTTTTCATTGGTGGTTGTTGTCCTCCAGGGAAAAACGTATAGAACAAAAAAAAATAAAAAGGAGAAAAATGAAGCCAACCCCCCCCCCATCCATCCATCATCTTTCTATTACCATTACCATTTCTCTCCACCCTCCCGCTACAACAAATGAGCTCACTGTTTTTACAGTGATTAGCACTTGAGGGATGCCTTCAGTTCAGCAGTAAATGCACAAGGCGGTTTGCAGGTTTGCCTAAAGACAACAAAATACACCACGTAGATTGGAGAAATTAACTCCTGCTAAATCGGAGATCATGCAGAGACAAAGGAAATAGAGGCAGCCAGCATGGATTATGTCAATATAAAGCCAACAGCTCAAATTACATGAAACCCCCAAGGCAATTGGTCCAATTTAAGTGCAGACAAGGTTTCGTCAAATATCCCACAGGCAGAGGATAAAAATTGTAGACACATCAATAACTAGGATAAATCTCCCTCGACACAAACACACAACAAAAACTATATAAAAAACACAGTTAAGGACACAAAAGGCGCCATAACGTCACTAATCCCACCGAACTAGGACATGAAAGTTAAAACTGGAGAGCAATGTAAAGAAACGGGACTGTCATGACTCCCACTGAAGTGAGCGTCTCCTGCGCTTCTCTGATGCGAGAGACAACCATTGTACAGATCGCATACCTGCGATTGTTCATGGCTACACATGATACCAGAGCAACAGCCGGCACACAATGCTTTGAAGAGGACACAGAGCTTAAGAGGAAGAAAAAAACCAAAACAAACACCCCCCACAAAACCCTTCCAGCAAAGCCTTCCCCATTAGGAAGAGAAAAAAAATAAATAAATAAAATAAAAATTATATATATATATATATATATGTGTGTATGTATATATATGTATACATATACTGTATATAAAAAGGAATTCACACCCACCACATAATCCACCACCTGTCCTCAAAAGAAAAACACATGCGGGAGCCGAGTGTAATTCAATGAGAATCCAGGTACACGTGGAAAGCACAGAGAACAGGAGCTGGAGATAAACAGCCTATGACTGATTAAAATGGCAAAGCCTTCAGTCGGCCTAAGTAGCTCGGTGTCCTCGACGGCGGGCGATTATCCCGCGCTTGGCTTGGGGGCATATCAGACTGTCGGAAAGCAGCGCGAGAGCAGCCAGCTGGTCCAGCCACAGCATCCTGGGTGAAGCAGCAGCTCCATCACTGTGGAGCAGACGAGCTCTGCGGAGAGCGGCGCAAACCTCTCCTGGGGCAACAACGCACAGAAAGTAGCGAGCGCCAAGAACGTGGCTGCTCCGAGATCAGCCTCGCTAGTCTGCTCGTCACTGATGGCCAGTTATCTCGGCTATCATCATGGATGATGATGATGATGATGATGATTCAGTAGACCCCAGGGTTCTCACACGGAAACTATGGTTTTACACGTACCAAGCAGGGGGAACAATCAGATTTTGTATCATTTTAAAAGAAAAAAAGTAAACAAAGTTAGTTTCAGGGTTGTTATGCAACCAGTGCTGCAGGAATGAGTCCTAAAACCTGTAAATGGAGATGCCTCGTCTCCAAGCCAATGGGTTTCCTTGAATGGTTTTTTTTTTTTCTTGCCTGAAATACGGTGTGGTTAACACAAGAGATTTTCACATTTTGTTCCACAACATAAAATATATGTCGGTAACACAAGAGATTTTCCCATTTTGTTCCACAACATAAAATATATGTCGGTAAACACCCCACTCGTGAATTTTGAAGCTTTTACGCGTCTTAAGGCAGACGGTTGCTAACAAGAGGCTAACTGAGACTAAAGGAGGGACGTTACACGTCGTCACAATGAGCACAGAAACTCATCTACTCACTCGGCCGCCTTTACAGCCTCGTTGTGTTTATACTCAGCCTTGCAAACTATTCTCAACTCAAACTTTCCCGAAAGGCTGTTGCAGAAGAGGCAAGTGCACAAAATCAAATTGCAAGTTGGGAGCTTAGTGGCGGCGACGTTGAAGTCCTGCGCCCGCGGTGTAGTTTGTTTATAGCCCAACATTAGCTTTTTACTTCTGCCGCTTAAAAAGAAAAAAATATAATAATAATTCATAAAAGCGGTTTTTGTGTGTGAAGATTTTCTCATCTTGCTGAACAAAGTGCGTCAGTATCACAAATTTGTGTTTGCCACAGATCTTATTTTCTGCAGTATTCCAAAGGAAAAATCCCACTATGTGCAAACCAACAACTGTCGAGAGAAGAGCTGCCGGGGGCCAACAGAGAGTAAGAGAAGAGTCTATTTTCCAGGGCAGGACAAATGACACACTCGAGTGGTCCGTGAAGAGGGGAAAGAGGTCTTTGTGTAACGGCAGAGTCACAGTCCTGGTGACAATAACAGTCCCTCTGTCGTGGGCGAGAGCCGTTTAACCTTTTGATCCTCTTCCCTCTTATTGTGGCTTCTGAATGTTGGAAGGTTCAAGGTTCTAGTACAAGCCAAAGACCCAGATTCACACAGAAACACACACAAAAACAAGCATGTTAACATTTAGGTCTTAACTGCAGATTACTAGAAGGGTTTACTTAGGCCAGTAGATACTGTAGTTTACATTCCTGACATTGTATTCTCCAGATCAAAAAAGCAACTTAAAGAGGCTTTAGAAAGAGACAAAAAGTAAGCAAAAGGATCCGCAGTGGAAAGATGGCAACACGTGTCCCGGAAAACTAATAACGGAAAGCAAAGCAATGCGGTGGCACCTTTTTGGGGAGATTTTAACTGTCGGCGAATTAAATATCAGTTTTGCAAAGATTTGACTGTTACGCATCAACGATAAACACCCGCGTCGCAGCTCGTCACTCTGTTCTGTGTCCGTCTGAGATTCGGATCGTCCATAAATGGTCTCCGCGTGTCAACAGAGCTGCGGACAGACGGTCAGACAGACGAGGTGGAAACGGGCGGCGGGCCCGTGAAGTTAATGCCACCATGGCACTTGGCAAACGCACACACTTTCAGCTCCGCCAAATCGCGGTTTCTGGCGCCGTATGAATTAGCCGCGAAACCAGCGACACACGCCGGCGTTTGTGCCGGAATTTAAAGCCGTCGCCTGCGGTTTGGACGCGGCCGCCCGGTCTTAGAGCAGCCGCAGACAACGAGTACGTTCGGCTTCCGAACCGCACAGCGACCGCGGAGTTAAAGCGCCGCGTTAGATGCGCGTCCAAGCGAACAGTCTGGTGGCGCATCTGTGGAAATAAAAATAAAATAACAACGTATATTATAACATCAAAGGGCTCTCTTTAAATGCAAACTTCACCTCAAGTTGTTGTGAGCGGCTCCGGGAGAATCCACGCAGCCCGACGGACCGCTGTTGCTCAACTTGTAGGACGCAGCCAGACACCCAGCTGTGACACCCGCTGTCAGGCTGGCGACCACGGCTGCAACTTCCGGTCTCAACCTTGGAAATATACCGACCGAAAGCACGTTTTTTTCCCCTGAACAACAAATAATTAACCGCACCCCATGTACAAACAAAAACGCCAGACACAATATTTAAATTGCTAAACTACACTATGACACTATTTGTTTTGTAATTTTTAAAAAAAATTTTTTTTTACAAGAATTGACAGACAGGCTTTTATTTTTGTAAGCAAAAGCGTAGCAGGTTCCGGTGGCAGTACCTGTGACGTGAGGAAAACGGCTGTAAGCAAACGAATGAATACATACATAACTTAGCACATTTGTTTTTATGTCCATTTAATTTTACTGCTTTTCCTTCCTTTACTACTCCTACCTCTGACAAACCCTTCTGACACTTGACCTAGGTTTAGTTTTTTTTCTTACAGAAAGGGCACTTTCTAGTTTAATGTGCTCATTTAAATGTCTTGAGTCTGGTTCATTGCATGAAGCAGAAAAAGCCAGACATCTTCTGACCAGAAACATTACCTCTATTACCCACAAATCTACCAATAAGGCTCTTATTTTAAAAGTTGATAAATGAATGTGTGTTGGAAAAATAATTGCCACACTTTGCTTTTATCTCCCTTTACCAATTATTGTGGTTCGCCTCAGTTGACCCACGTAGATCAATCACATCAAAGTAAACTTATGTTTCTTTTAATTCCAGTACTGATGAGTTACCCCGTGAACTGACTTGAACAATGTTCCCTTCCAGACAGTTTAATTTATGGACTATTACGCTATAGATGACTGCTCCCTGGTCATGTTTCAGTGCCTGTGAGTGACTGGGCATCCCCGTCCAGTAAGTACTTCAGCCCATGTTGGTTTGACCGATGAGGGCCTTAGGTTTCACCATTGTCAAAACTGCTTTTAACAGGTGCCTCATCGCACTTGTCCACATGTAACTTAGTGTGTAGCGGTTGTTTAAGGAAACATTTCTATATGAATTACTTTTCGTGTCGTTTGTGAACATCGTCATGATCATTTTCAAGCACGTGTGTACAGAACTGAGCAAGGAAGGAGAGGTGGACTATCGTCCTGATTCGGCACCCTACACTCCAGAGGAAACCCAACACTCCCAGTCACTGGGACCAATCCCAAGAATGCCAAATACTCAGCAATACATATTCTTACAATTGTGTGGGTTCTCAGCACGGCAGTATGATATAAACAGTTGCAGGCTTCAACATGAAGCTATTAAGAAATCTCATGACTCTCTCAGGGCTGCTGGTCATCGTGTTTAACTTGAAAGAAGAGAAGGCAACTTGCTTGGATTGCCCCACTCTCAACTCTTTTCATCACCCTAATACCACCACTGAACGTGACTGTGGCAAACTACTTCCTGACACGCTGAATTGGCTTATAGGCCACCACTAAGATGTGCATGAAAGTAACTCCAGTGAATGACAAGGATCATTAACTTCAGCAAGATTACATGCCTGTGGATAACACATCAACACTAAATAAAACGCTGAACCAAATGCCACTATAAGGGCATCACTACTTGCAGTAGAGAGAACTTAATCATCCAAAATGTGAAACTGTCACGAGTTTCTGACGGCTTTCATGGGGAATTTACATCACATCAATGTGGCGAGTGGGTTACGTATTATTTATTAAAACATAAAAGTTTAAACATATACAGTGCATGTACAGAATACATATCTGAGTAGGTTCAAGTGTTCAACACATTTGACAAACATTTACCACTGAAGATACAAAAGCACTGAGGCTGCACACACAGGGCAGTTCCCCCTTTGCAAATGATGAATGTGGACTAACATTTCTTGAGATGAATTTCAGCAGGCAGCTGACGCTCCTTTAAACTTGGTGTCTTTTTTTTTTTTTATATAAGAGAAGCGTCTGTGCAGTCACCCTTTTCACATCTTTGTCTGTAGGAACAGTGCCATCTGCTGTTGCAGAGGTAGAGGGGAGTGAACCACACACGTGCACACACACGAAGAGTGACCCTCACTTCGACTCACTGCAATGCAGTATTAAAAAAAAAACAACAAAAAAACACCTGCACATTGCTCATTTCGGCAGAAAAAGCCATTCGTCTTTAGGAGGAGAGGAGCCAAGTTTATATCACTGATCTCCGGACAAAATCAGTTCCCTAATATGAAGCCAATTACCCATTGGTTTAGACCGCTAAATCTCACCTGATGGCTGAACTGTGTGAACATACATCAGGACATTCAACAGAGGGACCTCATACTGTACATCAAAACTAAGAAATCTGATTTAAAAGAGATCTGTGACTTTTTTTTTTATAATCAACATACTGTTATTATATCCATCTGTATGGTAATATGTGGTAAAATCACTACAAAAGTCACATTTAGCGTGGTTGCTAACTCTGCTATTGAGAAATGTTAAGGTTTGTTTGGTAGCACCTCTCCAACTTGCCAGTGTTCCATGCAGCTTCATCACATCAGTAAACAATATTGTGTTTTCACATTTACTTTATATGCTTGGTTGATGGCATTTTCACGCCACGCCTGCGAGTTAAAACAACGTCACCAATGCAACACTAGATTCTCTGTTACAGTGTAGCCGAACATGTGGAAAGTTACACATTGCAGCTTTAAAATAGGAAAACCTGCAGCACTGGCAGGTGATGTCATGATGTCATAAAACTCTGTCACCAGAACCACAGCCAGGAGGCTTGAAATGGTAATTGCAGCAGCTGCTTTGGTGAGCCACTGAATCCAGTCCTCTTTCAGTAAGAAGTATTCACAGCGTGTGCAGCTTTGGAAGCTGCAAAAATAACAAGGCTCACCAATTGCATAAAAATGTCTCCTCTCATTCAAAATCCTTTTTGCACCTCTACTGTTAGTGCAATAATGTCACCACATTACGTTGACCCCATTTCAATGAATGGAGCTTATGTGCTACTTCATCAAACCTCCACTCCCTACAATCTATCTACAATTGCTGAAAGAAAAAAACAAACAAGAAATGTACCTTGTTTTAACTGCTGTCAAAATAAAATGCGTCTCTGTTAGTCGGAATGCCTTGGGAATGCAATGTGGTGCATCTCTAATCCATCAACGCTTTGAGGTGAGAGTTAGGGTGGAGGAGACACGGAAGATCTGAGGCAGCATGTTGCTCAACTGGTAGAACATCTCCTCTGAGATACTCTGTCAATACAAAAGAGAGACACACACACACACAGACAGGATTAGTGAGCAACAGGGGACTGAGATTTGAGCAGCACCAATGTAAAAAAAGAAAATAACCTCTTGCATACACATTTTCAGTCCACACACTGTGACAATGGAAGGGAACCAGTGAAACCTCTTTTGAAACCCAGCTGAAATTGTGCCCATGAAAACAAAAATACATCTGGACTGTTTGTGTACAGCCAAGTGTTAACAGCCCCTGTGGTTCCCTTAAGTTCAACATCACAGGGCTTTTTTTATTTATTTATTTATTTTTAACGGTAGTCAAGATGCTGGAGTGATGTGAGCTCCAGCAGCTGTGACTTTAACGGGGGGGAACATACCGTGTCACTCTAAACATCGCCACCCGTCAAATAAGAATGTTAAGTATTAATCTTTAAGCAGAAACAGTCACATTGCTCAACCGCACACAAAAATAGAGTGTATATTTAGCTACCGCATCTCTTTGAGGCAGAAAAAACACTGTTGTTTCAGAAGTACTATTTTAAATGGTGTCTGAGCATGTAGCTGACAGGAGGCCGATACAGTCGGAGTCCTTTGATGAAGCCGGTTTTATCATCTTAACCTGTCAACAATGAGATCCTGCTATATGCTCGGCTGCCTTCCCGACTAACCACAAAAGCTATAGGTATACAACATCCAGCTAAACCCAAAATAAAACAACAGTTATGCTTCATCCATAACGGAGGTCACAATTACTTCAAAATGGCAGGACGCCTGAATGTGTTTCCTCTTTTACTCGTAAAGCAACATCTGTAACATTTACATTACTTATAAAAGACATACGGTTAGACTGGATATCCAAGTAAGTTCAAGATTACGCCTCAGTGTTATAAAGCTACACATGAATCCCATTGCTTATCACACAATTATATGGATGAGCCTCTGAGCTTTCTTATATCATAGTAAACACTGGTCAAGAGAACCTAAAGCGCTATAATCTATGATTTATGGCATGCTTTTCAAGCAGCCTCTCTTCTCTGCCTGTATTCAGAGGCGTGTACCGCAAGGCAAGGTGTGCCTTTTGTGTTGTTATGTACATCGGTTGACTTAACATAAGAGATTTGCTGGCAAGCAATTACTCAACGGAGGATTGTGTGTCACCTTAGCTGTAAGTTGTGAAAGCCAAAGGTATAGGCAGTACGCTTTGCTCTCACCTTTGGCACTAGAAACTGGACTGTGCGTGATATACCTCCATCCCATGAGGCCATCTCCATCATGAAACCTGCAAATAAAACCAGTTACAATTACTTCACATTTAACAGAAAGATCAACTTCCATTTTCCCATCTGTAATGTTCAGTGTACATTATATTGTATCTCAGCCTGCAATGACTTCTTCTCAAGCAGGAGAGCAACTGTTTTACCAGTCAAGAGGAAGTAAGTGTTGTGCCTCTTAGTTACAATACATTACATTTTTGATCAGCTTTGCATTGTGGAAAATGTACAATCCTGTCTGTGGGTATTTAGGTAGATATCTATGAAAATATAAAAAATACACCAATAAACAGCATAATGGCACACAAAAAAAAAAACTTAAAATCATTTAAAACTTTCATCTTACCTTTGACACATTTGAATACCAGCTCGGCTCTCTTAAGACACCACGGTATGGTCATCTCCTGCAGAGAGACGAGAAGAGAAATGAGAACACTGAATGTGTCCGTTTGCTTCATTTCGCAGCAAAACTAGTTCAGAGTACAACGTGATGATATTTCTTAGTTTGTTGGCACGAAGATTGATTCTGCTAGAGAAGCTAACATTTCATTACAAAAAGGACAGGAGGTTAAATTTAAAAACATGGTTGCCTTTTATAGATCACTTTAATTGGACCAGGAAATGTATGTATTACTCACTCTCTGCAGCTACACCAATTTCCTTATTAAAAAGGTTTTTGGCATTCCTCCTTAATTTTTCCCCTCCTTGTTTCAAAAGTTAGAAGTCCTTAGTTAAGTATACAAAGACTCTTGATTAGACATGAGAAGAAAATTGCAGCGTATTTTGAGCGTATTCAGACAAAGGCTTGTTGATAATTTACGTTCCATCTTATTAAATTCTCAGCTTATTATGTTTTAACAGTTACTCATTTGAAAAAATTAGAAAGAGCTGCTATTCCGGTTAAAAGAAAATCCCAATTCCATTAATTTGCAACAGCCCATATAAAAAAGATTTTCCAATTTCCAGAGTCAAAAGAAAAATCTGCCTTATTGCGATTGGGTGTTTGCCTAAACTCTGCTTGATTCAAGCTCAGTTCATCAGTCAATGTCAGCTTTCTCTTACTCTCCCCTACTGTGTGAGTACAGAGTGCTGCTGTACACACATTCTAATGCACTAAGTAAACTGTAGAGTTCACAACTCTTTACTTTGCCCTCCTGGTTTTTAACCTGGGAAATGTTCAGTTGCAGGGTGAATTCACAGCCAGTGCCACGGCCGAGGATGCAGTGCATACCAAGCAGAGGCAGAATGAAAGGGAAGAAAACCAGCAGGTTTTCTTCATCTTCTACCACAAACAATCACAAACTACAGAGTACGCAGCACACTAAAGTACAAGACCAAAGCAGATAGAAGATTATGTTAATAGAGTTAATGATGAAGGTTCAAGAGCTGAATCTACCCCAAGGTTTCAACCATTTATCTATTACCTTTAACTAATTCAACCATTTATCTTTCTATTAGCCAACTACTTCAACCATTTATCCATTCTTTTAGCTATCTGCTATCTGCTCACTTGCTAACTAGTTTTCATGCACTCTGAATCAAAATGCGTAGTGTTCAGGTGTTACAGTTGGCTGAATATGTGGATATATTTTTTAAATCAAGTAGTAGTTTCTGTTTTTATAAATTAGTTGAACTACTCCATTATCTTTCTACATACCCTGGCAACTGTGGAAGAACCCTCTGGGGCAGGGTTGCCAACTAAGGGTACCTGGCCGGAGAGAGATGTTGATGCCATGGACCATGGGCTTAATCACGCATATACGCACTTAATCATGCCTACATATTTGGACTCAATTCACCATCAGGGTTTAAAAAAGTATGCACTTTACACATGTCGGGAGTGGGACCTTATATTCTAAGATTTAAGGATAAAGCCACCCCGGGACTTCCACACTGGTCACATCATTAGGCTACAATAACGCAATAAAGGGCACACAGGTTCATTCACTAATGAAAGTAAAAAACGTGTTGTTTCCAATATCAGAACTACACCGTTTTTTTCAATGTTCAGTAGCAAGAACCAGAAGAAAAAAAAAAGAAAGCAACAACCTATCCTACATACTGTAGTGGGAGGACACACCGAGGAGGCTTTTCGCCCAGAGGCTGTCAAGCGTTGTGTTGGCCAGGGAAAGACCAACCAGACTCAATACGATGGTAAATACAAAGACTGACGGCTCTCTTTGCTTTGCTCCTCAAGACGGCGCGACAACCTCACATTGAAGGCGGCCATGAAGACAAAGACCTCGGACAGGACGAAACTTCACTTAAAGTTTGACCACCTTTCCCTTAAAATTAATAATTAAAAGGACACTTCATGTTTTCATCCACCGACTCTGAGCCTCCTACTTTATAGTGAATCTTTCCCCTAAGTTGCCACATTTTACATAGACACATTCTTTCACTCACTCAGCCAAATATGAAGACTCGCTGGCTTGCTTGAACACCTTCTGGACTCTGGCGCAGGGTTTTCTGCTAGAACAGCTGTCCATTCAACACGTGATCGCGGAACAAAGGGAGAGTAATTTAAGTATGTAACCAACGATACGCAGTGTTTTGGCGTGAGAATTGTTTGGGCAGTCTGAGATTTGGCAACAGTGCTCTGGGGTACAAGTTCCCCTGGTTGGGAATCCCTGCACTAAGCAATCAGGATACCCCACATTTCAGTTGCAAACCTTTACAGTAGAATTCCACTAAAATTCATGAGGACCACCCAATACAGAGCTATTTGGCAGTAATGTTTACACTGCAACCTTTCCTAATCTGTTGAAATGTTTGGTTGCCAAATAATTCCACTGTCCAACTCAACTCCTTTATTAAAAAAAGTTTGTATCTGACCACGCTCCATTTGGAGAACTGAACTTTTTACACTGTTTTTGGAGCTGTAAAAAGTTGCCTTAATGTTTTTAGTTAAGGAGAAGGGGAAACAAATAACTGTGGGTGCTAACTCATGGTTTGATGGTCCTACAAACTTAAACAATTTCTGATTTGGGTTTAATTATTCCTTGAGGTGCATACGTCTTACAACACTCTTACCTCAGACATGTCGTGGACTAGCAGCAAAGGGACGGTGACAGTGGTGACGTCATGTGTGCAGCAGACCTTCAGGATGTTTCTCAAGCCCATGATGGCTGGGTCCCGGGCAGTGATATTCCCTGAACGCACGTTGTCGTCCACACACAGGTGGAAAACAACATGGACCTCCGACAGGTTGGAGTGCCGCGAGATGTAAAACTCACCTTGAGGAAGAGATGCAGCAGGTACACAACATAAGTGTGATATTGAGGAAGAAAGTAGGCAGAACTAGTGTGGTCTAGAAATGATACTGCTGAATAATGTGGGATCAATAAATAAGTCTTTTTTTGCTGTTAATCTGACCAAAAGTCAGTGTAAAAAAATATATTGATACCTGGTAAGATGTTGGATGGATTTCTTTCAACATTTTTGCTCTTATCATCCCCTCCATTCCTTGGAATCTCTGTAAGGATATAAAATCACAAATGAGTTTGCAAAAAGATTGATAAAAATATCTGAAAGACACTCAATGGCAATGGCAGCTTTCCTTGAAGGGCTTGTAAGCTAGAAAGGATGTTTGCAATATACTTTTCCAACCACTAAATCTATGCTGTGATAAGGACCTGTACACAGTATCCTGTCAACACAGTAGTAGTCAAGTAAAGTGTCTTCTGCTTCCTGACTACTTAATGCCCCATCTCATACTGCTGGCATGTCACTGACATTCTCCAACTCTGTGAAAACATTTGCAGCGTAAAGTTTGTTACAGTCATTATATTCCACATACTCGAAGTTTCTGGTGTCAAAATAAGAAATAAAGATGCTCTTTCTTGTCTTGCTAAAGATGAAATCAGGTAAATTGGAGATCAATGTGAGTGATTTCTGGATGTTGAGAGGAACTTACGCAAATCAAACAACTCTAAGATGGTACAACTTATATCTTTGTGTCTCTGTGGCACTGCTAAACAAGACCATGCGTAAATAATGTTAGATAAGAATTTTATGAAGCATAGCTATCTTAAAAATAATAAATACACCACACCACCTGTCTAGACTAATCAATTCTTCAGTAGCGTCTGTGTCCAGGTCACTAGCGACACAATTTTCTATTGAAATGTAATCCAGGATGCGATTTGTAGAAGCCTCTTCCTCACCAGTCTTGCCTTTCTCTTTCTAATCCTCTTTGAATGTTCGGGCTACATTACAGCTCTGTTGGCAGTGAAGCCCAAGGCGCAGCCAAAAAACTAACCAGGTTGTTCTTTGTGTTTGCTGCTCCGCTGGGCTCTGGCATAGAGCACCACCTGTTGCACCTCATCCAACTGCGCCTCCAGACAGGGGAAGTGGAAGTCTGTACACTCCTTCGCCACAGTTGCAAAGTCTGGAGGATGACAGTGGACCAGGGATGAAATGATGCACAAAAAGTTACTTAATATATATATATCCAGATCTTATCTCTGTAATTATGTCTCCACACTGTACTCCCACTCTAAAATAAATATAATCCAAACTTAAAGGTGAATAGAGTGCGTAGTCTTTAAACAAATCAGCTGAAAGAATGGTGTTATTCTCACATTAAAAGTGAGAGATAATCAGATTGAGTCATATGTAAGACCAGTAAAAATATAATTCATTGTTGCCAAAATATAAGAACTGTTAGAATTATTGTGGAAAACGTGTTGCAATGCAAATTCTCAACTTTCTACAAAACAGCACCACAGGTTGTCCTGGTCACAACATCGCTATGAAGATCACCAAAATACGTCCCCTGACCTCTCTTGATGCCACTGTAGGAGTTCACCCTGTTGTCGACCAACAACACCAGACCACAGAGTGAGGAGGAGTAAAGCGAAAGGGCTGTCTGTAGCCGCCTTAGCTTTGCTCCACCACTGCCATGCCGCCGGTGCTTACAGAAGTCCAGCACATCTGCCCGGACCAGTCGCAGGTTGTGCATCGTCTTCAGTTGTGCTCCTGATGAATAATATATATAAGAAATACACAAAGATACTTACACACATTAATCAGAAAATTACATTATACTGTACACTATACTAGTTCACATCTATAGTGCGTTACATAAATATTTACTAATGACTTAAACTACCAGAAATACAATGCAATAGAAGTGTTTTATTAACATGGTGATTGACATGTCAGCGGACACAAAAACTGTGTGCAAATACTTGGACAGCACGTTAGAAGTGAAGCACCTAAGTGTATTGTGAAGCTCTCCTCCAGCTGAGGCTGCTCCTCAAACATCCTGGCTCCAGAATCTGCAAGCTCCGACAGCTGGCTGGGCTGCACCTTAATCTCCTCACTGGAAATCAATCACGCACACAAATCAGTCAGCAAAGATACCTATCCAAAATAGCACGTCTGATATTTGTTTTATATTCTTATCAAATATGACAATACCAAAAGGAGTCAAAAATCCAACCTGAATTCTGTTGTAAGATTTTCCTTTACAGACTAAAGCTGTAAAAATGCATATTTACAAAGTGTTCAAAGTGCTGAGGAAGAAGTATTAAGTTGCACGCAGTCATAACAAGATAATGATATTCATCATTAAGAAAAACTGATGCAAGGTCAGCACATTATCTGCGAAGCTCTTAGCACAGAGGTCCTGGTGTTATGTGTTTTGATGGAACATCCAATATATGCACAGAAGTGTAGGACCTGAATTTAAATCACCATACTGCTGGACTACATTACTGTTAACCACTGTTAGATTTTTCTGCTTCTCATCCCAAGATGCCAGTCATAACTGATACTGCAAAGCTAAGCATCAGCCAAACTAAGATGAGTTTTTGACCTCTTGTAATCACTTCCATTTCTATGTAAATGGAGCCTGTACTTCAAAGGGCCAACAGAGGTGTCGTGTTTTGGACTAGAACTGCTGTAGAAGTGCAGCTGTTAAGATCCTGTTTGTTGTAGCCAATTTGACGTTTCATGTCGTATGTGTTGAGATGCGTGTCTTACATCACTTATACACCCGAGGGCATAAGCAGGGGATCAATCATTATCTATTTAGGTGAGTCAGAAATTAGGAATGGAGGAAGCCACACAGTTTTTCCAACCGTGCTTATGTTTTGTCTGTTTTCGGGTTTTAATTCACCGTTAGTGTTTTGTTTGTCGTATATTACTAGCTCGGGTTTTACTTGTTCATTCAGTGCATCCAGCATTTTGTAAATATTTTTCTAGAACTTGTTAATAAATTATCAATTGCACTTGCCGTGGCAGACATAATTTTTTGCAGCGACACGCATTAGAAAGGACTTCAAATTACTGCAAGTGGCATTTTTTTGTTGTTCGATTGCTACTACACTGTTAGTTAAAGATTCCGTGAAACGTTTCCAGTTAACAGAGTTCACATATGGGTATTTATAGTATTTTATTTCATCAGTTTCAGGCCATTTTATGGGTGAACAAAAAACTAGCTCCTATTATAACTTAGATCTTAGCTTTTTATTCTTTTAATCACCCTATTATACCAGTGTAAGTTGTGAGGCTTAATATTCACTCTACTTCCATGTTTAATGTCTGTACAAATAAACTCACAGTCCAGACAAGCCAAAGCCTCTGCACCGGTGGCACACCGTCGGTGAATATAGATCATGGGAGTGCAGTTCTGTTGCTGCCTTTTGACAATGCCACTCCAAGCTGCTGCATCTGCACATTGCATTCATCCATGTCTGCACTGCAGCTTTTCTTTTTCTGCCTGACAAGAGTAAGCAACTAAGCACCTGACTCAAGTGTTCATTATCTTGGATCAACTGTTTTTGCTTTACCCTGGGATTTAAAAAAAAAAGAGTGAGTCAGATAACTGAAAGTAAAGGGTGTAAAGTAAGCAGACAGATATCAGATGGGTGTACACAAACAAAGATTATGCTAGCGTTAGCACATTAACACAACATGTTAATAGACTGAGTGGATGCACAAACACGTACAGACAAACTCACTTAATTATACTGCTGTTGTTGGATTTCTGCAGGTCCTGGTGCAGCTTGATGACCCACTCCTGATACTCCTGCTTTTGAATGCCAGTGACTTGCTTCAGCTCACTGGCCCACTTGTTCTCCAACACCTGCTCAAAGACGACAAAGTCAAACACTGAGGAACTCGAATATGACATACAACAACATATATTGGGCTGAGCAGGCTAGAGCAAATCTGAAACGCTAAATGGAAAATTAATTATCTGAATCCCCCGAACTGTCTGTGGTGACACAACAACATCGCACTGGGATCAAGGTACATCTGCTTTCAGAGTACCCCCAACTTCCTTTTTACCTGCTGTGCATCAAAGTGTTGAGAGGCAACTGCATTTACATCCTGGTCACTCAAAGTATTCCCCAGCTCATGCATCACCTTGTCCATTTCAGCTGCTTGCCTGCCAGACAGAAACAATATTCATGGATTTGTTCAGACCGATGGGAACATACATCATCATCTAAACAACACATGAAAAACAGAAACATATGTTATTTCAGACGCCTGTATTCACGGCAGGTGACTTAAATATCATTCTGATACAAATTGAGAAAGTCACAAGTTGGATGGCTTAAGAAAACAAAACAATAAAAAATAACAGGTTTGCCATAAGAAGGATAATAAGGCAATATGTGTAATCTAGTGATTCCACTATCATGAGTAAAATGCACAGATCAGCAGTGCAAATACAAGGAAATATCTTTATAAAAGCAAAGTACAGAAACGTTACAGTGTCAAAGCCCAGAGAGCAATGACAGATAAAGAAACATGTGAGAACACAATGGTGTGGCTCCAACACTGTATGTACTGCTAAACTTAATGCATTAGGTGTTTTAAAGGTTTTTCTGTTTTTTTCCATTTGGGTCAGTTCAAACTAACTTCTGTACTGATGAAACAACTGAGCCGAGATCGTCTGAGAAGGTTGGTCTCCGTAATCTTTCCAAGTGGGTGCGTTTGTGGTGTGAAAGCAAAATGGATTCAAACAGATCTTATGGTAGTAAACATAATTTTAGCAGGAATTCACAAGCAAAACTTCTGTTAAATCCACCTGCTGGTCATGAACAGATTGATTCTCCGATCTGTATAGCTTATATTTATGCAGAAAAAACACATTTTGGGTGCACGTGTGCATCGACACTATGCCGTCTGTTTTAGCAGATCCCAAATAAAAACTAAAAATTAGTTAAGAGTAGCATCAACACAGTAGCACCCCCCTATACAGTCGGTGTGAACATGGACCATACCAGAACTAGAACTGAATAATATTTTTTTTTTATCTTGCAAATTGCAAATGAACCAAACTTCTTAGTGTGTAAAAGCACCCTAAAAATACTGAAGTGGAACAGCTTTAGCCATACACTATGAATTTACAAAGAAAGATGGGGGGGAATAACAGTTATAGTAATAGCAGGAAATCCAAGAATTGTGGTATCAGGAAATAATCCCCAAAACCAACCTCTCCTGTAGCTTCTTAATCTCCATGTCTCTCTCACTGATGAGCTCGGAGATGCTAACAAAGTAGTTGTGCTCCAGGTTGAGGAGGGTATCTGAGGCAGGGGAGTGGATCAGCTCATGGTAAACATCGGCAAAGTCCTCATCCCAACTGGGCTCTTCGGGCCGAGCGTGCTCCAGTGTGGTCTGAAACAGTGAGAGAGGAATGTAATTATTTCAAAATGGCAATGGCAAGTGGTCACACAAAGGCAAAGGAACACGACCTAACCACGTTGAAGATTCCACATCGCAGGGTGGCTTCACTGCATGAAACTAAAAGTGCCAATGATCTGCTGTACATGCCGTGAGTTGAGAGAGGCTGACTTTCTAGTAGAAAGTGTAAAAACTAGATTGTCTGTGATCAGAGGAAGACAAAAGAATTGGGCTAAATGCAATGTCAACACATTTTGAATGTTTTGCTCTGCTCAATAAACCAGGAGAGTTGATGTACCCCCCCCCCCCATCCATAATTAGAGAAGCAACAGAACAGTATTCAGAATCTGAAACTCCTCTATTTATAGAGGCTCAGGAATCTTCAAGCCACGAACACGATGGACACTGGAAAGCTTCCATGTGTATTTCTGTGTGACTGCAGTAAACTGTTAATGGGAAGCCAGTTCCTCCTGTCTGAGTGCAGTGGGCCAGAGGGGATTCACAACACGAGCTGAGGCAGCCCTTGTCTTTTTATAAATGCCAGAGCAAATGACAGCATACTCCTGAACTTTGAAGTGTAAAACCATTATTATTGACCTTAATTAAACGTGAAATAAGAGACATTCACTTTCAAAGAAAATGCGTCAGTAAATCATTAATCATTTAATTAGAAAACCACAATGTCCACTTCTGTGCGTCACTAGACTGTTTGTTTTGTATTGATCCATAATATAAAGTGATGACTCCATTCTCCAATGTGAGCAACTGCCACCACATATTGGATCCCTGGGAAGAAACGCATCAAAGTGTAACCGAGTGCAGTGGAGACACATTAAACGCAGCGTGTGGGCTTATGTAATGAGATTTTTATTATTTTTTCCCTCAGGAACTCATGAATAATCAAATTGCAGATGCGCTGCACTACTTCTGTTTAAATTACTTTAATGATCCATGACTGCCCTGAAGTTAGCGGGAGATATTCGAGGACACTGCTCGGCTACTACGGAAACACGGAGTAGCGGATACACGGTCAGCGTGTGTGGAGCTGCAAGTGTCTGAAATTTACTTTTTGGAACACCTGCCAGCAATAAACCTTGCTCTCCACAATATTAACAGACATTTTATACAGAAGTCTTCCTAAAATGTTTTTTTAAGTAATTTGAGTATAGAATCAAACATAGTCATGATGCATCAACAAACTGTAATTGCAAAACCGCCCATCAAACGCAAACTGTGTTGAAGCTGAAATGTTCATCCAGGTGGCAAACAGGAGGGGGAGCATGTATGTTTTTTTGGAATGTACAATGATTGGATATTTTAATATAACATGTCACAGTCATTGATTAGTCACAGGAGCACCAGGCAAACAGAAATAGGACAACTGTATGTGGATGATCTGTCTCACTCAGTCAATGAAACTAATTGTGTTCATGGAATTATTCTCCAATCTAATGACGCCTCACCATTACAATTCTATATATTTTAGTGTAAAGTGTAAAGCCAGAGCGACTGCATACAGCTAAGTCATGCAAATTACAGAAACAGATGTTGCAGTGGGCCAACTTTTCAGTCACAAAATGTGAGAAATGTAGGTAAATCCAAATGGATGCAAACAACGCATCGTGACACTGAATCTGTCATGGCTATCAGAGCTTGTGCTGTATAGCTATTAGAAACCCTGATGTTAGTCTATAGGCACAATAACATGCTGAAATGTGTCATCACCTCCACATAAGACCTGGTCCATGCGTTGGCGAGCTGGTTTACATCTACATCGCCCGTTGCGAGTCTCTGCAGGGCCTGCTCTGCCTCTCTGTCATAATCCAGGATGGTCTCCTTCTCGATGAAGGTGGAAAGCGAGGATTTTAGCTCTGCGGGACGAGACGTGCACACACAGCCGAAAAACCAGCCATTGAAAAAAGACGTTTTAATTCCTGCGCAAGCCATGTTCGTGTACACTGCAAGAGCAATGTGCTGGAGCCATTCCATCCGTTTAGGCTTCAAACTAACAGCATGCATAGCACCACTTTCCCAGGACAAGTAATTAGAGAGTAATTATGTGAATAGATACATTTCAAATAAACAGAATCTGACGTTTCTTGTTCAACTGTGTAGTTGAGTAGTTAGGAGGCCTCCTTGTTAAGAAGTCCAAAGGTACCAATAATGATAATAATGACTTTTGAATGTTTTCTTTTTTGTTTTGTTTCAGTATTTGAGATGCAATATTGCATTTAATGCTTAAAAAAACAGCACATTTGTTGTTTCAATAAAGAAGTTCAAAATACCATGACAGCAGTCACCGATGATCAGTTTTCTCCATTATGTTCAGTTCTAGTGCGTTTTGTAGGATTGTATTATGACAATTTTTTTATTTATTTATTTTTAAACAATCAGTTGATTTCCTTTCCACGTTTCCCCATTCAGCTGCGTGTGTTTAGGCTACACGGTGTCTGTTGGACACTAAAGGTGTAAAGGCAGTTCCATTTGACGACGTCAACTCGACCTGCAGGATACAAAAGCTCTGTAACTTGTCCCTTGGATTAGCTTTCTGTCACCATGAGCGGCGATCTCACCAGTTTCTATGTAGCAGGGTATTTTGTGGAGCAGCATGAGGCGCCCGTGAAGGTCACTGGTGTTCTCCTGGGCAGGGAACTGCAGGGGCACTCTGAGGACACAGCTGCGCTCCCCCGCCTGGAACTCGAACACGAACTCCTTCTCAGCAGCGCTGTTCGCTCTGCCCTTGTTCATCTTCATGGCTGGAGGCTGAAAAATGCAAGCAGCAGCGGCGCATGACTCGAGAGCGACATAGGCCGAGAGTCCAATTGGCTTTTACGATGTAAACAACGGAAACGACATGAAAACAGTGACGATGACGTCGCCGTCTCACTGTGTCAACGCCGGTTTCTGCTTAGCAGCCGACAGCGCAGAGAGACGTCCTCCTCAACGCCTTGTTACAGCTGTAACTAGCAGAGGTCAAGTGTTTTGGCTGATTTAACCCGCTGTCGGCTGCGTCCGCCCGTCATTGTAAATGTAGAATTAGCTACACGTTAGCTAGCAGCACAGCTAACCACCAGGTGCCCAGCGCAAGCTAATAAAAGACCGGCACTCGTGGACGTGTGTGGCCGGGCGTCGCTATGTGCTTCATTCGGTGAACATACAAGTGTCATTAGAGGCAGATTTACCTGCGTGTGAGTGAGTGCGGGGTGTTTCCTGTTGCGCAGACAGCAGCGCAGCCGTTTGGTTCGGTCAGCTGACTGATTCACGGTGCAGCGTGACAGTGAAGCACTTTCGCGACACGGAGGCGCAGCGGTGCTATATTGTGTGTTCGACTGCGCATCAGAACTGCTACGGTGTGGAAAACCTGCTGCTTTGGAAAGTCCGATATTTTTTATATAGGTGGTTCTCTTTCGTGTACAAAGCAGACGTACAGAGCCACGAATCTATTGGCCCCAAAGCGTCATTTTACTAGGTCGTTTTCTTGTGCTCTACCTCCCCCTGCTGGCCAAGGATGACTGGGATGATGGATGGTTTATGGGTGAACTACGGAATTATAAAGCATACATTTAATTGTAAGTAATTTAGATTCATGTAGAGTACGCAGAGAGTAATAATAATAATAAACTTTATATAGCACCATTCATATAGGAAATGCAGTTCAAAGTGCTTTACAGAAGAGAATGCCATAAAACAGAAGTGCAGTTAAGAAAAATAAAACTTGAACAGATAATAATGTTTAAAAGCAAATAAAAAGCAAATTGCAGATAGCTTATTAAAGAAATAATAAGCACCAAAAAAACAAAAGACACCTTTGTGCTCTCACCACAGTCTAAATGCTCCACCACACATGTACACAAAACCAGAAAATCGGGAAGCAGCATCTTGCATCACCAATAAAGCTAAGATAATAACAGCCATGTTTTTAAAATAAAGTCGGAGGTGTTTGATATTTTGACCACTGACCTGCTGCATGTATGCATTGGCTTATACAATGTCTACAAAGCAGCACGTTAGTAGAGCAGCAGCTTCAGTCCAATAGAATACAGCCAATTTTAATATAGTTATAATATAGTTATTGCTAGGTTGATAGAAATGTATATAAATGCAGGAATTGGTATTAACATATTAGTGTTTTGTGTGTGTGTTTTGAAGGGCCCCTGACATTACTGTGCCAGGCCAAGCTTTTGACTAGGAGTCATTAGTTTGACTACATGAGATTTCATGAAACTACTAAATGATAAAGAAGCCCATGTAAGTTCCCTTTGTTTTTCAGTTTTTTGGTGTCCGTAATCTACTCGAAGGCCAAATTGGCTTCAGCCTGTGGAGGAATCATCTACTTCCTCAGCTACGTGCCCTACATGTATGTGGCCATTAGGGAGGAGGTGGCCCATGACAAGATCACTGCCTTTGAGAAGTGCATCGCTGTAAGGCCTTTTATTCCTCTTCTTTTCCATTGAATCTAATTACATTTGGGGTCTGTGTGTAAAATTTTGTCTTTGGGTTGTCATTATGAATAATTACTTAAATAGTCCAGATGATGCTGAGGCTGAATAAATTATTGCTTCACCTATCTCCTCCAGTCTCTGATGTCCACCACAGCCTTTGGCCTGGGCTCCAAGTATTTCGCTTTGTATGAGGTAGCCGGTGTTGGCATCCAGTGGCGAACCATCAGCCAGTCACCGGTAGAAGGCGATGATTTTAACCTGGGTCTATCCATGATGATGCTCATCATCGATGCCGGTGTGTATGGTGTGCTCACCTGGTACATAGAGGCTGTGCATCCAGGTATGACATAATTTCTCTGAATCCCCACCATCTTGTTCTCAAATTTTAACATAAATTTGCTATATATTGGCATTATATTAGTTTAAATGTGTTTTTCCACTCTTATAGGAATGTATGGGCTGCCTCGCCCATGGTACTTCCCCTTGCAGAGGTCCTATTGGTCAGGCAGTGGACGTGTTGAGACCTGGGATTGGCCGTGGTGTGGAGGTGGGGCTGCCAGGCTCAGTGTGATGGAGGAGGATCAGGCTTGTGCTATGGACCAGCGGAGATCTGGTATGGACAAATCATCATTTGTGTCTGACGAGGTTATCTTGTAGACAAGATTTTTATGTTCTATAGATCCACTTAATCAAGTCAAACTTTAACGTTTGGTTTCGGTAAATATGAATTTGCAACAGCCGCTTAGCTAGAAACAGGAAAACCAAAGGTGCTAACATGAAATAGGATTAATGTCAGCAGCAAAGCAGCAGCATAACATCTGTGTCCTTGCTATTCTGCATAATCAACACAACTCTTTGTCAACATATTTTGGGCTATTTCTTCACCAGAAAATAGTTCCAATGAAAACAATTCAATCTATGCTCTGTATCATTACATTTCTGAATATTTTAAATAGCTTGTGACTGTATCTGCTTAGTGTTTACTCCAAACCAGAAATATGGTTCCCTGAATTAGGTCATAGAATCAGTCCTTAGTTATCTTAATCTTTTTATCCAGAATGACTTGTACAATGACTGCACCAGATTCAGTATTTCCTACCGCTCCAAAAGTGACATTTCAGCAAAGAAGTAGTAAAGACCAGTATGCATACAACCACAAGATGATCAGGTAAGAGAGTGTTTGTACACCACTTATTTCTCCCTTCTCATTATAACCTCAGAGGAGATGCGGGGCATAGAGGAGGAGCCGAGCCACCTGCCGTTGGTGGTGTGTATAGACAAACTGACCAAGGTGTACAAGACCGGCAGCAAACTGGCTCTCAACAAGCTGAGCCTCAACCTCCATGAAAACCAGGTGGTCTCCTTTCTGGGACACAACGGTGCTGGCAAGACCACAACAATGTGAGGGAGAGTAGTGTGTGTGTACTTGTGCATGTGTGATGATAAAAGTCAACACTGAACATTAGTGTTCAAATGAAGTACTGGTATATAAAAAGCTGTTGTGCTCTGTAAATCCTGCCTCCTTCTGGCATAAGGAGATGCCATCCCACCTAACATATAATAATTACACTTGTACACAGTTCAGTGTTCAGAGTTTTGGCATGAACAGATGCCACATTTAAATAATGGTTTCAAACTTCAAGTATTTCTCTATAACTTTAAATGATCATGACTAAATAAGCAACAACGACATTTAAATGCAGATAAAAACATTTAGTCCAAGTTAATTTTACTCAAACACATACCTATAAATAGTAAAACCAGAGAACTGATAATTTTGCAGTGGTCTCTTAATTTTTTACAGAGCTATGTATATATATATATATATAAATTCCCTACTTGCTCCTTCGGGCGGTCTGTTCCTCCTTCAAGCTCGGGTCCTCTACCAGAGGCCTGGGAGCTTGAGGGTCCTGCGCAGTATCTCAGCTGTTCCTATGACTGCACTCTTCTGGACAGAGATCTCGGATGTTGTTCCTGGAATCTGTTGGAGCCACTCTCCCAGTTTGGGGGCCATAGCCCTGAGTGTTCCAGTTACCAAGGGGGCCACTGTAGCCTTCACTTTCCACACCTTCTCTAGCTCTTCTTTCAGCACTTGGTATTCCGAGCTTCTTGTGTTCCTTCTTCCTGATGTTGCTGTCGCTTGGGATTGCTACATCTATCACTACTGCCTTCTTCTGCTGTTTGTCCACCACTGTTGTGTCCGGTCGGTTCGCCATCACAAGTTTGTGAGTCTGTATCTGGAACTCCCACAGGATCTTAGCTTGATCATTCTCAACCAGAAACAACTGTAAAACCTAATATATATTTAGACTGCTTTTCTCAAATCGACCTTCATCAACTAACTTCAATGATTTCTTCATCTAAGCCATCAACATGTCTCTAGGCTGCTAATTTTTTTTTACCCTTATCCCTTCTTTACTAGATATGATTAATCTGACCTTATTAAAAGGCTATGTGCCACAGTCCTTTTAAAGTAGCTGTAATTAAACCTCCTCTTAAAAACCCACTCTTGATCCAGACGTTTTATCAAACTATAGACCTATATCCAACCCTCCTTTTCTCTCTAAGATCCTTGAGAAACAAGTCACCAATCAGTTGTGTTACTTTTTACAACAATAAGTTATTTGAGAATTTTCAGTCAGGATTTAGTGTGCATCATGTGCTTCTTTAGGCAATATTACTAGGAAAACTCCATAAACCTTCATTGTTATGCAGATGAATTATTTATCAATCAAGCCAGATGAAACTAATCAATTAGTTAATCTTCAAGCATGCCTCAAGGACATAAGAACCTGGATGACCTGCAATGTTTGTGATGTTAAACTCAGACAAAACAGTTATTGTATTTGGCCCCCAAACACCTTCGGAAATACATTATCAAAAGATATAGTTGTCCTAGATGGCATTGCCTTGGCCTCCAGCACATCGTGATATGTCCTTCAACTCCCACATATAATTATCTATGTAAGATCAAATATCAGGCACATCCTGTCTCCTTCTCAAAGGGTAAAGAGCTCCAGGACCTCGTTGTCTCCCAAATTCGCAGACATTTTGGTTGCTTTATGTCGGTTGCTAATTTCTTCTTCTTATGTACTCCCGGAAGTCTCAACATCGTGTTGTTTTTATACACAAAGAATAATTCCTTATTTTTCTTACGGTCCCTCTACTACAGCTCAGCAAGGAAAAACTGTCCAGGGAAACACAAAGAGAGAATTTAGTACTGAAAATATTGTAACTTTGAAAGATAACAGCTTGATTTATCTAACACAGGCCACTGAAGCCTCAGCTGAACTTTAGATTGCATTTTTACACAGAATCAAAGACTGGATTTTTCCCCCCATCACTTACATTAAAATCAAGTTGCGTAGCGATCTCTTCATGCCTAGTATGGAAAGGAGGAATAATTACAGTGACCAAGCATATTTGTGCATTCGAGTATTGTTTTAAGATAGACTTGAACACGTAAACGTATCCTTTAATGTGAAGAAGCACATTACCACAGTAAGGCTGATGTCAATGGGATGATGGATTACATGCTGCATTGTTTCCTGTGAATCCCCTCATGAGAAGGAAGGCAATTTAAATCTTCAGAAAGGTGGACTTCCAACAATAAATTTGTTTAGAGAAGTAATTACTGAATGTTATAACCTTGATGTGAGTATTACTAAAAAAACAATAATGGGTTTTAAAGGATTTTTCAAATGTGTTATGAAGAAGGAAATGCATTCAACATGTTTCTTAGACCTCAAGGATACACATGATGCCTTCTGGTGAGAAACACTGAGTGTAAACATTACAGAAAGCAAAAAAACTCAGCTAGTCTTCAAATTTAATTGACAATAGCCTGGCAACATACTGTAAGCAAAACAGCTCCAGTCCAACTGTCATCAGATTTTGGTGTACAGAAATGCATGACTTCACCTTTTTCCAAAGGACCCGTCAGTGAGAAAAGCTCACAAAAACAGAAATACAGGAATCTCATGTAAAATAATGAAAACTTCTAACTTTGGCAGAATATGTGTGTTCATGAAGGACCTCACCACTCATAAGATGATTAAGAAAATACAGAACATCAACAACAATATCAGTTATTGGCAGTTGCAAGGCACAAATATCACAATTGTTACCTCATAAATCTAAATTATTTAAATCCTAGTTTTGATGCATATGTGCTGAGAGAACTGGAAAGTCCTCCACTATCTGCTTTAGGTTCAACTTCTTTGCTTGATCATGCTTAATGCATAATAAAAACCAGTCTACTCGCCCTCTCTGTACTCCCACTGCACTTTTCAAAGTTTTCTAACATTGACAATCTGCAGTCACAACTGTGACTGGGATAAACAGCAGAAAGGCTCACTGGAGGTAGAAATAAACATAGAAGTTCCTGCTGAGCATGTTGATCACTCAACATTGTGTGTCTGTTTGATTTTGGTCACTTAGCTCACAGGTGGTGCATTAATTCACTGATTTATTAAGCACAATAGCTGAAATAAAAAAGAAAGTTAGCGGAAAACATGGTGCATCTGTCAGCCATTTATGAAAGAAGAAAACAATTTATTTTTAGGTCAACAGTTATATTTTAATAAAGTTATCTATTGGGTCCATCATTAACTAGACCAATTCATGCCAAAAACATCAAATAAGCTGCATGGGATCAATATATTGATGCGCGCTACATACAGCCCTGAGTGTTTCATCAGTGCCACATATACTGACTACTTACACTTATTTGTCATAGGTCCATCCTGACAGGCTTGTTCCCACCCACCTCTGGCTCTGCCACCATATATGGTCATGACATCCGCACGGAGATGGAGCGTATTCGTCAGAACCTGGGCATGTGTCCACAGCACAATGTCCTGTTTGACAAGCTGAGTGTGGAGGAGCACCTGTGGTTCTACTCCAGACTCAAAGGCATGGCTGAAGAAGACATACGCAAGGAGATGGACAAGTCAGTACAAATCTACTGCATTTAAGTTAGTTTAGTTTATGGAAACTCATTCCATGTCTGTGCCAATCAGGCAGACAATCAAACATTACAAGACAGTCAGAACAAATAGCTCCATT
This sequence comes from Gadopsis marmoratus, assembly GCA_036023855.1. Taxonomy (NCBI): domain Eukaryota; kingdom Metazoa; phylum Chordata; class Actinopteri; order Centrarchiformes; family Percichthyidae; genus Gadopsis; species Gadopsis marmoratus. The sequence continues at coordinate 7,045 of JAVQJF010055783.1, read as the reverse complement.
CTGGAAAGGATCTTCAGATATGCATAGTGTTAAAAAAGTACCCTGTATCTTCGACCTAATGGCAACAACTCATATTCACTAAAAACAGGATTATCGCTGAGAATTGCTTGCTTTTTTGCTATTCAATAAATTGTCAGATGGAGGCTGGGGTTCAACCAGGGGCCTTTATTTGGAACAGGCTTGTTTTTTCTGTTCCATAATACTGGGATTAGTTATTGAATGAAAACATTTCTGTTAAACAAAGAAACTAGTAGCAGAAGATTACTGAGCATGACATGACTGTAGGTACTATAGTGGCTGAATAACTGTAGTTATAGACACTGATAATGATAGTTTAATCAGCTTTACAACAAGTAACAAATTACTTTGCTGTGTGTGTTTGTGCTCAGGATGATTGTTGACCTGGAGTTATCCAACAAGCGTCATAGCTTGGTGCAGACTTTGTCTGGTGGGATGAAGAGGAAGTTATCTGTGGCCATCGCCTTTGTTGGCGGCTCCAGGGCCGTCATCCTGGACGAACCCACAGCAGGGGTGGACCCCTATGCTCGCCGAGCCATCTGGGATCTCATCCTCAAGTACAAACAGGGTCAGTAGAGGCTCTATACCAGGACATCCTCGTGTTATGCACTAAAAACTATTTACAAAAAGTTCTCATTGCAATCCAGGGTACTTTTGAGGAAAATAAATTTGTTTTAGATGTCTTTTCCTTTTACTGTCTGACATCGAGCTGTTCAGTGTCTGCATTCCTTGCATGAAGTGAAGTGAAATAGCAAACATTCTTGAAATGTAATGATCTGCTTATATATTCAGTTTTCACATTAATGCTGTTCATGCACGTCCTGTCCTTTTTGATGCTTGATAATTACAATGCAAATGCAATGCTGCTGTATGTGCGTAAGTGTGTACTGTATGTTTTCCCCAGGCCGTACAATTCTGCTGTCCACCCACCATATGGATGAAGCAGACCTTCTTGGAGATCGCATCGCCATCATCTCACATGGGAAACTCAAGTGCTGTGGCTCGCCACTCTTTCTGAAGAGCACATACGGAGACGGATACAAACTGACGCTGGTCAAAAAGCAGAGTGAAGGCAGAGGTGAGTGTACATGTGTGGATTCACTGTATGAGATGTAAATGGCTCTTGTTTTCAGTTCGCCCCCTATGATGCTGTCAGACTGTTAATCATCAAATTTGATGTTTATGAGTCAAGATCTTAGCCTGTTTTCTTTGATTTCTAATTTCTTAGATGTTGATCCTCAATGGATGTCAGACGGACTGTAAAAACTAAGTCACACTGATTCCAGCAGTCTGTGCATTTGGATTATGACTATGTTAGCTAGCTAGCAATTAGTCCACATTGTGTTGGACTTTGTGTTGTGCTGGGTGCCGGTCATTTATTGATGTTTGCAGACGGTATTCCTTGGCTAACGTTAGAAAGTGTTAGCACACTGCTAGAGGAGCTGAAGACAGGTAAGGCACTTGGAGTGCACATGAGCGTCAGATCTATTGCATTTTCCCAGAAAATCCCTTTACATAGAAATCAGTCCACAGGCTGATCAAGAAAGTCTGTGAAGGTCTCATTTTTGAAGTTACAATTCACACATTGGCAATACAACGCAATTAATATGTGTAAATTGCTGCATATAGTACATTTAACTACGTGTGTGTGTGTAGGCCAGTAATTTGTTAGCTGTTAGGACATAAAACTTGTGTCTCAACTTATTACTAACAGTGTGTACCTCACCTCTCCTGCCCTTCTCTCTCAAGTTGATGAATTGCCTCAAACCTCTATTCAGTTTTTCCTCATTGCTGCCTGTGTTTTTACTGACAGCACTGTGTTTTCTTTCTTTTCCTTCCCTGTCTCACTCTTCTCTATTTTCTTTCAACCATCCTGTCCCCCCCTACTCCATTCATTATGTTGTCCTTTGATCCTTTAGGCCAGGGCAGCCAGCTGCAGCCTCCTTCATCTCTCTCTCCTCCTGCCTCTCTGTCGCCTTGCTCGGAGGCTCAGGTCACCCAGTTCATTCGCCAGTTTGTAGTGTCCTGCCTTCTGGTGTCCGACTCCAACACTGAGCTGTCCTACGTCCTGCCCTCCGAGGCCGTCAAGAAGGGCTGCTTCGAGAGGCTGTTCCAGGTACACATACACAGACAAACGCAAAACCTCTCATTTTGTGTGTGGTCTTCTGTTACTGTATAAAATGTGAGCAAAATGCATAAAGTATGTTAAACAGAGTTATTATAAGGGGCATCTTTGGAATGGCATATACACTTTGTTCAGCATTCTAGAGTAGTGATGTGTCGTTCATGAGCGGATCGTTCATTGAACTACTCTTGTACTATGAACTAGTTGGAACAAGTCGTCTCCGAGAGTGATTCATTTATTTTGGCCGCACATGTGCAACAATAATAATGTATAAGTTTCGTTTTTCTCACATGACAGCTACAGACACTCAGTATTGGACAGAAATGAGTAGTTCTTCAAATCATTCATTCATTTTACACGTGACAACTACAGAGACTGGACAGAAATTAGTAGTTCACCACTGGACTCTAGGACCCAGAGTCTGGGTTTATAAGTTGTTCATTCATTTTACACGTAACAGCTACACAGGCTCAGTATTGGACAGCCTCATCACTATCTAGAGTATGGTTGGGCATGTTGAAGATTTATCAAAGAAACATTGTACATTTCTTACCAGCCTCATTTATGTTGTGTCAATATGTCTGGTAATTGAATCCTGTAAAACAGGGTGTCATTTGTGGTCAACCCCTTTTAAAAACAAACCTTAACTCTCACTCAGCCAGCTGTGGGTCATTCAGCATAAACTCCGGCTGTACAGCCAAACATTGCTCAAACTCACAGAATGTCAATTGTGTCAGTTGACGGTGCATCCTCAGACATTTAGCTTGGTGTTGCAAAACCAAGCAAATTCATTGGTACATTGTACAGTAATTTGACACTCTTTGATGTGTGTGCCTCCAGGCTTTAGAGCATAGCTTGGACAGCTTGGCCCTGACCAGCTTCGGGGTGATGGACACCACCCTAGAGGAGGTCTTCCTCAAAGTTTCTGAAGAGGACCAGTCTCTTGAGAACAGTGACGCTGGTGAGTCTATGTTCCTCCCTTGAGTCTCCAGATATTTCAACACCTCCACAAAGTTTTTAGCTTTCATGACTTTCTCAGGAAATATAGATTTCTGCCAAATGTTGTATTGTCTGAGTAAAACCTCTGACTTTAGACATTATTTTGAACTAATTATTTGGCTCCAGGCTGGGATGATAATCTTCTCCATCTCTCTCTGTCCCTGTGCAGACATGAAGGGTTCCCCAGGGGGCAGCTCAGTGGAGAAATCTTCAGTGGGTTCAGCCGGTCCAGAGGGTCCACTGGGTGAGACTATACCTTCGGTGGAGAGTGAGAAACCGGAGGTGGAACTAAGTAATCTGGTAATGTGCTCCAGGCTGAGCCAGAGCCAGTCCTCCCTAAAATCCTCCTCGTCCATCGGCTCAGTGAGGGGGGATGAAGGGGGACTCTACACAGACTTCTATGGAGATTACTGTCCACTCTTTGAGAATGGCCAAGAGTCTGACTCTGCCAGCCTGAGGGGTAAGACAACAAGTTTTATTAATAGTTTTATTAATATAGCGCCATATCACAACAAAGTTATTTCAAGGCACTTTTTCATATAGAGCAGGTCTAGATGGTCTAGATAGTCTAGACTCTTTATTTAGAGACCCATCAATTCCCACCATGAGCAGCACTAGGAGACAGTGGCAAGGAAAAACTCACTTTTTAATGGGAGCAGATACAGCAGATCCAGATGTTGGCTTTGTGCTACAACCCTAATGGCTAATGTAGCTGGCAGGTTTTGACGAGACGACATATCTCTGGTTCCACTGCATCAATTTTGAGCCTTTTTTTTTAGCACTGACATTAAATATAAATATGTCTGCTGATTTCCAACAGCAGGAATTTTAGCTCTGCAATGTGAAGTTTTTATAATTTTGGCTGTCACTTAAGTGAGTGAAACTTGATCACTAATGGAACAGAACAGGCTGCCTTACTGTATATTGCCAGCTGTAAGTGCTTACAAAGCTGCTTACTATAAACTATGCTATGATCAAAGCTCACACAGATGCACCTACTCACGAACAGGTGGCATTCATCAATATATAACCAGCATGTGCAGTTGAGAGGGCTTGGTGAATCCAGCTTGGGTATTGCTGGTAAAGATGTTAAGCCCCCCGTCAACTTTACTGCACACCAGGCCTTCTCTAATTTGTTTTAAACTCCAAAAGGACAAAATATATGCTTTTCACAAGAGCAAAAAACTAAAATTCAATTGTTACCAGAACAGAGCTTTTTTCTCCTTTAATTAGAGAAAAAGAATTATACAGTCCGCTATATTATCTCTCCTGCGTATAGCGATATCCTGTATGTTCAGGCTTTTGTCACTACCCTTAAACTACTGGTGCCATTCTATTAATTCCTCAAGACAGTTATTGAGATATTTAACATCCTTAGTCAAATTAAAAGTGAACAATTATGACCACAGACTAGTTTAGCTTTAAAAGTTCCTTACAACAACTCTGAACTGAGGAACACCGGTTTCCAGTAATTACCTTACTACTGGAATTCATTGCAAAACAGACTGAAGTTAGAGGCACTCATGAATCTAAGTAATATTTTTATAGCTTTTGTGAATATTTTCATTAATAGTATAAGTATGTGATGACTGTTTTCTGTGAGAGAATGGTCTTGTGGTGATGTTGTTTTTGTTATTTCTTCTCAGTTCTCCGTTGTAAAAGAGATCTTGTTCTCAGACTCCCTGAATAATAATAATATTATAGTGATATACAAAATATTGTATGCATTGCACTACAAAATGTGTTTTGTGAAGTCTGCAGAGTCTTTCCAGAAAGGCATATATGCATTGTAACTGCTATTAATTTCATTATTAATCCATTTTGTCTTTTTCATCTGATGTCTCCTTCACCTCCAGGGGATGCAGATAAAGCCGGGTCCACAGAGCCAGAGCTCCTGGAGGGGCAGGGCAGCTTCAAGTTGGCGGGTTGGTGGTTAAAGCTAAGTCAGTTTCATGGCCTCATCGTCAAGAGGTTCCACTGTGCTAAGAGGAACACCAAAGGCCTCTTCTCTCAGATCCTCCTACCTGCCTTCTTCGTCTGTGTGGCCATGACCGTGGCTTTATCTGTTCCTGAGATTGGTGAGATTTTACATGGTTTAGTGTAGGTTTCTATCCTGCTCCTGAAGACAAAGGGAATGCTCTTTTCTGTACTACCAGGCAGATAATAAGTGCATTCAATGAAAAACAAAGTGAATGCACTCCATAGTATTGGTGAGGTGTTCGGTGCTGATGATAATACTGATGTCGACAGTTGAGAGCTGACTGCATTATTCTGCCCTATTTGGGTTAATTGCATTCATCCATTGTTCCACACACACCAGAGACATTCACAGCAAGACGTGAGGAGAATTCCAGCTCGGAGCGAGTGGACTTTTTTAAATTTTGCTTTTCTTTTTGCCTTGTAGATACAGGCACAAGTGAAATAGTTAAAACTACAGTGAAACGCAAGTAACAAACTAGTAAATAATATCTATGTTTGGGCCAACATGGTATTGAAGTACAAAACAGTTTTTTGTTTGCGGAAAAAAAACAGTTTTTCAGGGGCGGTGAGCCTGGAAGTGTCAGGGCACCGGCGTGCGCCTAGCCACTGCCGGTGTGAGGGCTGTACATAGAAATATAATAGGGGCAGTTGTTTTGGCACGCGGCAATCTGCAGCTCCAATAATACAGTATTGCAATGCATATAATGTTAAAATTATATGACCATGCTGTGATGAAACTTATCAATGCTGCTGTTAATTTTGACATTTTTTACCGATGTTTTAAAAAATCAGCATTTTATGAGTTGAAAATGGCTCAATCTACTATTTTAATTCAGCCCTAAATGTGCAAGGCCAATGCTGAGAGAGTCAACCTCTTGGGACCTGTCTACATCATGAAACCTATATAAACAAAAGACTCTAATCTGAGCCATTTAAAACCCATACGTTTTGCAGTGCCTCTTTAAATATATGCACTTTGTTACTTTACAACACCGGGTATTGCTGAAGACAGTTTTAACAAGACCAATTTTAACAAGACCTATTCTGCCCACTGTACCAAAGATGGAAGCAAACACAGATCCAAAAGTATCAGCGTGAACTGGCTGCGAAGCGCTGCTGTCCTGTCTGAACAGCTCAATTGGTTAACAAGGGCACTGAAAGGAAGCGGGCGGCACTTCACATCGCTTCCGCCTTCTGTCTGAACAGCTGTAACTAACTGTATCTGTGTGCTGATTGGTGCTGAGCAGATTGTGTTCAGTGGGTTTATCAGTGCTTTTACACTGAAAACAGCTGCCTGCCACTAAATGTGGTTAATGATTGCGCTGAGACTAAACCACATCAGTAAATTTAAAACTTAAACAATGAGTTTAAAAACACTACAAAGCTCTGTACGGCTGACAGAACTGCAGATGTTAGGATACATTTCTGTGGGTTTGTCAGTTGAGTGCTGCCTTTCACATTATACATCCATAGTAATTTGATCCATCGTTAAAGGGTTAGTTCTGACCTTTTGAATTGCGGTTGTATTATCCCTAGCCACTGTATCACATACAGTAGATGCGGTCGACATGCCCCCAGTTTGGAGAAGCAAGCACGAGTACCAGCATGGAAGCTAACCAATGGATGGGAACAGCATGCGACTGACCAGTGTCTGAGAGGCAGGATTCACCACGAATTATGATGCTCACCAGCCAGAATTCTAATAACAAAAGGATCTTTATTCAAAACTGTAGGGAACAGGTGACTGGGACAAAACAATAACTCCAAATCGTCCCCTTTCACCGGGTAAGTCTCTCTCTCTCTCTGGGGTGGGGTTCTCGCCTTCATCCCCGTCGGCGATCTCTCGCCGTCTCTGGCGTTGTCTCCACCCGTTCCCCCCTCTGGTGCCGGCTGCGGCTCTTTAAGTCGCCCCGCCAGTTAAGT
>JAVQJF010055767.1:0-29425 GCA_036023855.1 Gadopsis marmoratus | reverse complement strand
CACACGCACACACACCCACATACAAAACACGGACAACTTATGTGACACACAAGGTTTGTCGTCATACACAGAGGCATGTACACAAGATAAAAGCGAAGCATCAGAAAATCTCTGTAATGGATTGAACAAGTAGGACACTATTCATTAGAGATGCATTTGTGTACGTGCGGCATAGGCAATTCATTATTTTCAGGCTCACAAATTCTGGTGCAAGTTGGCAGAATGAGAGGAAGATATTTTAATATGTTTGCAGCTCAGAAAATCTGTTTAGCAGTTAGTCAGGGTGGATGCACACCCCAAACTGCATGATAAAACATTTGCTTTAAATGGCTACTGCTGTCTTCATTGTGGTGGCACGCAAAGATGAAAGGAACATGTATTATTTTTAAATGTCAAGGGTGAGAGTGAGAGCACAAAAAAACCAAGAATCATTCCTGCCTTGTGGTGCACAAGGTCAGGAGATATATGAATGGATCAGTGGTGTAAAGATGGACGAACACAGCAGAGAAAAAGGCAAAACTCTTGTATCGAATCCAAATATGTACTTTGCGTTTTTTGAATGCATGTCTATCTCAGCCATGTCAGATACCGTATTTGTTCAAAATATTTATACACTGTAAACAAAGTGGTGAGAGTCAAACATTTCTAATGCCAGTAGGTAGCCTAAACAAATATGGTAGCAATTCAAACAAGTCAGCTGTACCCTACAACAACCCCAAAAGCCTGCGCACTGTAAATCTGTCATAACTCAATTCCTCCTCTGCTGCCACCTTCCCGCTGCTAAACCCCAGTCCACCCCAGTGCCCAGATTGCATCGTTGCTTGGCTGCCCGAGGCCTCATTGAATAGACACTTCCTGTAGTTTAGGGCCGTGATTAACCAGCCCCTTTATGCTACCAAGCACCCGCCGTTTTTGTCATCAGTACGCCTCACTTCCCCCTCACCAGGAGTGCAGCGGAAAAGACAACAGAGAGCTCCCAGACCTAGTCAAACACACAAGCACAATCATGTTAACCCGCCATTGTTTCCCACACTCCTCCATTGCGGTTTTTAAACCGAAGTAGACTGAGGACCTCATTGCAATAAACCTCTAAACATGTTTAGAGCCCCATAGCCCCTTTCTGGACCGGGGCGTTGTCTCCAATTACGCTGCTATTGAGACCCCTCTTCTGTAATTATGCACAAGCCTCTTTCCACATGGCTCTGAAAAAGGAGCCCCTGTTTTGCATGTGAATCACCCGAGCCACGTTGTTAAAGTCAGTTTTTGTTTAGCTACATGAACCAAATGAGCTATGGTCCCTCTAAATATTAGATGGATGCAAAAGATCTTGGTTGCATTCCTTTTAGCTTAAACGAAGGCGCCTCAAGTACGTGTGAATAAAGACTACGGAGCTCAGAGACATTTCAAATCATGGTTTCAAGTATCGTTTATTAATATTTATACTTTGCAGTTTTTGCCACATCACATTTAGAATATTTTTTGCAGCCGCTAGACGCATAGGGACATCTTGTTCTCTTTTACATACAGCTGGGCAATGAGACAAGAATTTTAACTACATCATTGATTGAATTTCCTATTTTGTGATTGCCTGGCAAAACAACCAACCAAATGGAATTATCATAGATATTATACCAAGTTCAGTCGTTAAAGTTACTTTTCAAATGGTCTTGCATTTCCACATGAACTTAAAAAGAAGGTCTAGTGGATATAAATGCCATTCGGTTGTATACCTCTATAGATTCCCACATATTTTCATACTCAGAAATGATATAGTATGTACTATAGGTTAATGTTACTGAAGCAAAAATAGTACATTTAAATGCACATGCAATTTCTATGAAAGATCATGTCCATTTACATTGTCATAACAATGTGCATTCACAGCAGTGGCAGTGTGACAGCCTGATGCCAAATTTATGATCCAGTGACTGTACAGTAACATGAACACTCAGTCAGCTTCAGCTGTTTTAGGAAACCTGTTGTTGACATTGTATCACCCTGCCCACTTCAAATTACTGTCCTGCCATGACGTGTGAGAAACAGGTGGGAGGCTCAAAGCTTTTTTTTACATATTGTCTGGTTTCCTCTGCTTGGGGGGCATGACACACTCTACCCGACCCGCTACTATGGATGTCACAAGTACCGTCAGATGTGACTTCCAAAAGCTATAAAATGTTTGAGGGTGGACTACAGTGGAAATAAACCTCAGCTTTATTGTGTGTTTTATGGTTTCTAAAACCGTATGTGCATTAAGGTTTCTCTCTGAATCCTCGTCATTATCTTGATGATTTATGATATGTAAGAATTAATTTCTGTTCTGGGGTGGATTGGGTGTTTTTATTTTTAATTATTAGTCATGTTGATTTAAATTGTACAATAGATCATGCCTGTGCCATTTGCCCTCCAAACTGTCCCAATACATTTACTGTATGAGTCAAGAAATATGTGTATGTGTGAAACCACTGTGATTCATCCATCCTTTGTTTCTCAAAGCACAACACAATGTCACTGCTGTTTCACCTAATGCCCTAAATTGTGAAACATTAACCTCTGATATAACTAGTGAAGTCTCATCTCAGCAGGTGTGTCACAGCATAATCCTCTTCGCAAATAATAGCATCACTCTAGTTCTACCATAAAGCAGCAACAGTAACTTGAGCTGGCTGGAGGTTTGGTGTTTGGTTAAAGTTAGTCTCATGATATGTCTCATTTACCAGTGTGGCCGATTTTTATATTTAGATGGGATGAAACTTTTAGACATCCTTCATTTTACAAAATATTTCTTATTGATTGAAAATAGCACCAAAGCTTTTGTATTTGTGGCTGAAATGAGAAAAAAGTCCATACATATTTTTTCCCACATAACTTCACACCTTAAAGTGACCATGTAGGATTCACTGCAACCAAACCTTCATTCTGTTTTGAAGAAGGAAAAGAATAAGTTATGTAAGTGCATTTTTTGAATTTTTCATTCACAGATACTTTTACTACAGCTACAGCATTTTATGCTTCACCTTTAAACAACCAATTAGAATGAATTGTGACTGAAACCTTCTACAATTTTCATTTACTTGTAGCCAACACTTATCACATATTTTAACATTTGTAATAATTAAATGCCTCCGGTCAAACATGGAAGTGCAAAATCTTTTAGTGAGACTTTAAGCAAGAGGTACACAGGTATGTGGCACTTTTTGCTACTGCTGCTCTGTGAATGTCTGTTTGACCTAATTTTAGTTCGATATAGATTACAGCAACATGCTGATAAGGACGGTCAATTAACTAGTATTACGGTGTCAACTTTGGAAGCTGATAGCTGAAAACAAATTATACGTGATCTGCAGTTTCTTTAAAGATCCTCTAAGAATGTACTTGAGACATCAACACTTTCTGATTAATTTATGTTGAAAACACAACAATGGATGACTGTATATACCTGTTGGCCACGGGCCCATTTCTGGAGGCCTTTTCCAGTAGCGTCCAGCTGTAGCATATCAGTATCAAAATGCAGTCTTCAACCCAGAGGCCAGGAAGCCCCCACTCACACCCCACGGGCCCGTCGCTAGATGCTTCACGCATGCACACACAGTCTCAAGAATGAAAGGGGTTTGCACAAGGACGGAGAATGAGAAGGACGGAGGTGATAGGAGGTGGTTGGTAGGCGTGGGTGTGTGTAAGGGGGATGAGAGTGCTCACACCTCTATTTGTCTTGGACTAATTCCACAATCTTGTCCCCAAGAAAAGGGCTCCCACTCACCATGTGTACAAAGGGCCCCTCAAGCGTGACCCCTCATTATGTATGGCCCCTCCCCTTACAAGTGACAGGGCCCCTCGGGGCATCAAGCACCAGCAACAGAAAAAAGAAAATTCACACAAACCACATTTGCATTTGATTTGATTATCCTTCATGGTTGATTCATGGCCCTCTGAGCTTCTGTTAGGGGACCGTTTAGACAAGCCGTCAGCCCGACACACTAACTTGCGCATCACTTTTTATCCCCCTGAAAAATCCAAAATCCTTCAGTCTCAGCAAAGCAAGAGTGATTTTTAACAGCAGATACCTCCGGAAAATACTGCGAGTTCATTCAATTTTGCAGTATACATAAATATACCTGTAACCTAAAACAAGGGAAACAAAATGGCTTAAGATGCCAGCTTTGAGAAAGTACAGTACTTCTGTACCAGAAGATAACACTTCTGGGTTATGATCAGTCCCACTTGCTTACAGTTCTCAGTTTATTTGCCATCTATTTTCTTATCTTTCCGAAACATGATTATGTGGTATTTGTACCCGCATTCTAAGCTAAATGGGTAATGGACTGTAAAATGTGAACACCTTGAATTTTAATCAAGATGAAACAGTTATTTTGGTATGAGTCTTAGCCATATCTGTATCAACACCTCAATTTATGTTTTAGATTTTATGCTGAAGCTAAGTCATCTGAGCTTCTCTTGCCTAATATTTGAGAAGTTAAAAATGAATATCTTCCAATAAGAGTTAACCACTTAATTTATAAGTAATAAGTTGTTGCCCCAGTGTTTAAAACCACTGGTCCATTAGATCTGGTTTCATCTTTAATTTGAATAGTTATGTTTTATAATACAGTGACAATTACTATAGCTTAAGTGTGTTCACGCTAGTTGCAGTTGTGTAGATAAGGGCATTATCTATTGCACTGTTAGTCCTTAGTTATGTCTAGGGATACAGGGACGATAACATAAACAAGTAAGGGATGCGGAGACCAAAGGTGTGATAAACCAAGATGGGGTTTATTACTTTCTTTTAGTAAAAACAATCAATATGTACACACAATTACTGCAAGCCCAAGTGAGGGAGGAAGGACCTGGGCGGTAGCCAAAGAAAACAGAACAAAACACCCCTAGCCGCTCCCTAGACTAAACCGTCAGAAGAAAACAACCAAAAGCAAGCTAACTGTCTTAGCTGATAAAGTTTTACACAAAACATTACTCCCACCACAAACTGTGTCGGTCTCCGTGCAATAACTAATTTCCACTGAGGTCTCTAGCGTTGAAGATGTGCCGTGTAGTATTGTCCTGCGGTCAGTCAGGCTGCCTCCCTCTGTCTGCCTCTTCCTCTTTGTGGCCGCTGGGCTGACTGGCCCACCTGGTCAGCCATCCATCAGTCGCACCTGAAATGAATTAGGAGAGACAGCAGAACAACGAGCCACACCCACACTCTGCCACCTGTCTGTCTCGTTATGGGCTCCTTGTGACGTGTCACCGCATCCCACGATGTCAGCTTAACTGTTGTATAATGTTATCTTGACCGCTTGGAATGATGGTGAAAACAAGTGACTAAGTCTTCTAGTGGCCAGAGTAATTATGACGGGAGCCAAAGAGGAAGTATGGTGATGATGTTCTAGAGCAACAAACTCCACATGACCATGAACGTTCTATAGCCTTAACCACATGTTTATTATTGTAACCATGACGACGAAGGTCCCCTGACCTAACCAAAGTACTTATTTTAACCCAAACCATGATCATTTCCCTAAGCCTAACCAAGTTGTTTTCGTGCCTAAATCTAACCCAGCCTTAAACCTAGCATTGTCTCAGTTTTGGAATTGCAAGGACAAAATTATGTTGTCCAGCTGATATTTTGTCATTAAATTTGAAGGACTTGTTGCTAGTTTCACACTTAACCTCTGACCCAATGGATGTGGACTGCAGGGACAATCCTATTTTAGCATTTTGCTTCATTCCGTTACCAGTCATTGTCTAATAAGATAATCAGAAAATTAGCCATCTAATAGAGACATTCTTGCGTTTTGAAGATGACCAGTTATGGCAAGTGTTAGAGTAGTCATGTCAAATGGACCTCTAATCATTGCCCCTGTGTAAACATTCACAACAAAGCTTCAAAGTGTCATTGATTTATAAAATTCCACCAACCCAAGACCTATTTTGTTTTTTATATCTATGCCAGAATGAAGGTGGGCTTTGCATAATCTTCCAACAGCACGGGCACAGTGCAAACAACATAAGGTCTGGTATAGTATTGTCATGGGTGTGCAAAGTGCCGGAGGCAGGGAAAGGACCCAAGAGAGACAGGCAGTTCAACAATTTATTTGTAGAAAGAGAGCTTACATGCGGGTAATGCAGGTAGACACGCAACAGGTAAGTCCAAGTCCGGAGACAAAAGTACGAGAAACATCCATAGAGGCCAAATTAAATTAAAGGAACACATTGAAAACACATCAGATCTCAATGGGGAAAATAAATCATGCTGGATATCTATACTGGTATGGACTGAGTAATGTGCTTAAAAAGAAAGTGTTCCTTTAATTTTTTTTGAGCAGTGTATATCTAAAACACATGGGGATCAATTGGAAAATAAGCACCCTTTCGTTCTTTGCTAAAACTTTTTTGCAAATACATGGTTTTTGTTCGACAACAGAAATGTGGTCATATGTTTCTGCTTCGAGGCTGTTCAGATGCTCTGCTTTCCTGTTCCTGTTTGCCTGGTGCATGGGAGTGTTTGTGTGTGTGTGTGTGTGTGAGTGAGCACATGTCTGCAGGGCACCTGTGTCCCCGATACGTGGGGACCTGACCCAGCTGTCACTAACCCTGCTTTGGGAGGTCTCTCTGAAAGCATGGCAATTTAATGTGCGTGCGTCTCTCAGCAGGAACTGGCAGGGAGCTGTAAGTAGTTAATATAAACAAATGAGTCTCTTCTGAGCACATCTCAACCTTAATTTTCTCACATTACATCGGCGACTTTGATTGAGACTTCATGCAGGAATGGGAGAAGCTAACAAATCTTGTCTTTATGCCTTGTCTTGCCTTTGTACATACAAAATGCACTGCAATGAGGCCTGCAGGTTGAATAAACATTGTTGTGCATGAAAGGTCAAAGGTCACTGGCTAATGTCCTGCCTGCACACTCATTGCACTCACTCAGTAACATGTTAAAGGTTGGCAATGAAGATGTTTTCCACCATGTTCCATGTTGTGCAAAGAATAGACCTGTCATTGTGATTATTAGAGGTTGAAAGATGCAACGTGACATATTGTCGTGGTACTGTGTTCAACACTACACATTCTGTTGCATGTGTTCCTGAGGTCAAGTCACAAAATAAGTTAGCATAATATTAGACATTAACACAGTCAACTTTAGTGCACATCACACAGAGAATCTATAGTCTGTTTAGACACATAATTCTTGTTGTAGAACTTGTTGTATAATTTCTGTATCCTCTATTCCTTTCCCCTGTTGTCCACAGTGCATATAGTGCTCTGGGGTTAAATATAATGTGGACGAGCTCTTTAAAGCAAATGTGATCTGAAAGGCTGGCAAAGGCGAGGGGACGCAGCTGTCGGCGAAGCATGTCTTTTTTAAGGGCTGCCCCTAATGATTGGAGACAGTTGGCAATTATGTAAGTATTCACTTTTAGGCCACTGGGCTGTACACTGTGCCGAGCCCCCCGGACCCTGGCACACATACATAACGGGAAGAAGAAGAGGAGGAGGAGGAGGAGGAGGAAGGTGGGGGTGGGTGAACAAGAGCGAGAACAGAAGAGTGGGGGAGCTGGCCAAGAACCAACAGGGGAACAGCGGTACACGTGCCAACATAGAGAGAGCTACATATACAGATGGAAAGAAAGAGAAGGGGTTGGAGGAATGGAGGGAAAAGGAGGGAAGTCAGCAAGAACAAAGGAGGAGTAATCACAGATGAAGAGGCCGACAAAAGGAGGGGGAAATAAAAGACGTGGAAAGATGAAAGCGGGATAGAAATGATGAGGAGAAGCAAACTGCACCCTGCAACTGCAATTTCAAGTTTGTTTATTCAGCTCGAAGAGCTAAAATTTCACAACACAACATTGTGTTAAAGAATTGACACTTTCTCTGCAAACTGTTGTGAACTAATATATTTAGGCCTCGCTTTCACAAAATGATAAAATAACAGGTGACGGCAGATGTCGCTGCAGTTTTTATTCTGTTATATTTACACACGTGTCATCATATGAGCAGTGTGTTGCATAACTATCCGCTTGTTTCAACAACTATGTATTTAATGTCAAAGATACTTGCTGGGTAAAGTAGAGCAGGCTTTGATGTGCAAGCGCTGCACACAGTTGGACTGCTAGATTTTCACTCAGGTGCAAATGAAATATACAGCACACAAAACACACTAAATCACCTCATCGGGCAATGTTTAGTTCTGTATTAGCAACATGTCTGCTATTACGCTGCTCTGGAGTTTCCTTTGAGCCAAGAGCGTGTGTTTGGCCCCGCCATCTGTTTCTCATTCAAACCTGGGAGGTTAACAGCTGCCTGGGAAGAAGATTGATACACATGATTGATTCCGACTATGCACAGCGTGACCAACAGGACGATAGTTTATTTGCTACCTATTGTCTCAAGTGTTGCAGCAAATGCAAGGAGATCATTTGCAGGCGCAACATTCCTCACACACACTGTTATTATTGAAATCACAGTTGGTCACAAAGCATCTAATTGCTTTTTCATTTGCTGTATTATTGATTGTGTTGACTGGCTCACACACTCTGGACGGTCTCTCAGTAGCGCTGCTCACTTGTTGATGGTGTGCACCCACAGGCATGTATATGTGTGTGTTGGTGTAGATGTGCGTGTGTGTGTGGCTGGGTTTTTTCGCGAGGCGAGGGTGTCCATAAGTGTGTGCATCAGCAGGGGTGTGCGTGTTTTAGCTGCTATCTCGGCCACTGGATATTGAATGTGGTCTTCGACACAGGAGCCGCCGATGGCCTTTGCATTATTAGCAGACTTGTCAGTGGTG
The DNA here is from genome assembly GCA_036023855.1 of Gadopsis marmoratus. Taxonomy (NCBI): domain Eukaryota; kingdom Metazoa; phylum Chordata; class Actinopteri; order Centrarchiformes; family Percichthyidae; genus Gadopsis; species Gadopsis marmoratus. The sequence goes on along the minus strand of JAVQJF010055767.1, from coordinate 20,646 downwards.
CTTGGAGTGGCGTCCCACGGAGTCCACTCATCTGTTGTCAAATATTTATAAATGTCACGGAGCTAAGGCCTCCAAATGATGCCAGGAAATTCTGTGAGGGTCCCAGTTATAATGAGCCAGTTGGTTTATTGAAAGCCTTAAGGGAAAAGTATGGCTATGAAAAAGATTTCCAACCTACCTTGACCTTGTTTGCACATTCTCCTGTTCTATAAAATAATTTAGCTGTATTTAATTGAAATGAACCTGAACTGATTCAGTGGCTATAATTATAACCTATTCTATTGCTTTGAAATTTATCTGGAAACTGGAAACTAGGCACTTGTAATGGAATTTGTAAGTATTTGTAAGTACAAGATTTCTGATTCATTTGTCATCTTTTCTTAATTATGCGTTCAAGTTGCTTTTTTATAACTCGTCAAACTGCATGAATCCAGGAATTGGCCAAATAGAGAATGTATTCTGACGATTCCTGCTTCCTTCTTCTTTTTTTATTTTGAGGAACTTAAAAAACCTTCAAGTTTTCAATGTCATGTTTATGTAATAAGCAACCTTTTACTTTTACTTATGTAAATTTATACGGCATCAATTTTACTATAAATCATGTGAAAGTTCAACAAAAAATTGTATATTTATGTGCATTGGCAAACATTATAATTAGGTGTCGCCATGAGCTTGCATTATTTTTATTCTAATTTAATTGTCAGTTGTTTTGTCTGCACAGTGTAAGCAACTCAACCCCACTTATTCTATTACAATCAGCATTTGCAGTGCGAGGTGCCAGTGGTGACTGGTATTCGCTCGCATGCTTTGTTTGTCTGTTTAAAACACTGTCCCAGTGAGGAAGCTGCAACAAAGGAGCAGTGTTTATTCCCTCAGACAGTCCTTGTCACATTCTGTTTGTTTGAGCAGAAAGATTATCTTAATAGATTAAGTCTTAGTCAAGAGCGAAAAGACTATTCAGAGTGTGTTCAGTTTGATGCTGGTCCTGAGTTGCTCTTTTTGAATTTTTCATGAACACTTTAAATTACTGAGAGTTTTACCATACTACCCAAGTTAAAGCTTTGTTGGACCCTTTGTTAACATGCAGACACAAGTGAAAAGCAAAAAAAACATTATCTGTTACTTACAGCCTCGTGTACATTTCTGAACAATACCTCACCATGTATTCAAAGAGCCTCACATCAATTCACAATCGAAGATCAGGTGTTATCATAAATCATAATATTTGTACTCCTAATGGGCCCCTGCAATGAAAGCCTCCATCCATCATAGGCAAACAATGCCAGAAAGCAGCAATCAAGCAGACAGCCGCTTTAAAGCCTGCAGACCTCATTTGCATATTTCACTTCCTGCATCCTCTGTACTCTGTGACACGCCGGCACGTTTGTCTCCTGTCTCATCACTCGTAAATTCCAAACGGATTACCCCCTGTCTCTGACATGTTGGTAAGAAACAGCTTCGATTTCCCCCCAAAAAAAAAATAATAACTTGCAGGGCGGCTTGTCAAGCTGCGATTGCTAATCTATGAGGGAGGATTTGAATAAGTCCTCGGTGGCTCTGCGCTCTCTCTCCTCAATCTCTCTCTCATCCCTCGCTCAGCGGCCGACTCAGAAGGAGGGCCCCTCTTCGAGAGCCCATCGCGTTAAGTGAGATTAATTTCGACATCATAAATAACTCGGAGCAGGTCGCCGCAGGGAGCGTGGAGACTGTGCCCTGTTAGAGAAACAAAATGTATTTGACTCTGGTTTACCATTTCAATCCATGCTCTTAATCCTGTCTTTGTTTTAGCAAAGCTCTAAAAAGCCAAGATGGGACCTATCACAATGACATGATGAATTGTCTCCAGTGCGTTCATCTGAATGGGCTCTTCAGAAATGACTGATAGTATTTAATGAATGGAGAGCTCATATATAACCTGTCCACCATTTTGACAATCGCCATTATCCTTGCGTGTCGCGTAATTCAAACCAAGACCCCTTGTCCAATAGAGACATGCTGCAAACTTGAATTGAAGTGTCAGACGAATCTGTCAAGCGGCTTGTTAAAATACTGCTTCATCTCTAACTGCAATTGTATTGTATGGCTACGAGGACCAACATTCACTCACTGTTTAACTACAGTGTCCGGGTCTTTAGCTTGGTAGATGCTCGAATTTCTTTAACGGCCACTCTTTTACATAAGCTTATTGACACACTGATTTTGTGCTGGTTAGGTAGCATAAACTCAGCTTGTCCGAGGATACTGAGTCAATTCAATCAATATAACAGACTTGATATGGTTAATGTAAGGTCAACTGACACTTGGACAAGTCTTGAAGTCCCTGCTTTGAACCCAGGCAAAGCTTAGATGATTTAATACCTTAAAAGTAGATAATGTGACTAACACTTGTGAATGACAGAACCAATCCTATCCACATACTGTATGTCCCAATAAATTTACATATACAGTAGCCCTCCATTGTATACTTTCACCCATGAGCCTCTGCCAGAATGCACCTCTATTTATATGTGAGCGCATCCACTGTGCTGAATCCTTTGTACCCCCCACCCCACTCCAAATACACACAGTTCCACCATTAAAACCAGCACTACAACACAAGCAAACACAGTCACGTTCATTACATCAGATTTCAGAATACATGAATACATTATTTGCCTCACAGAAAAGCTCACCAAACAAAATGCACACAAAAAAAAAGCAAAAAAAAAAAAAGCGGCCTATGACCAATGCAATCTAAACAGGATTGACCTTAACTCAAACAACCCTCCTCGGTTCCCCCGCTGCAGCTGAATTTGTGTGCGTTGGTCTCCGTGTATTTGAGGGTGTCAGGGCCTGTTCCGCCTTGTTTACTGTTAAGAGGATGAAAATGAACAGCCAAATAGTGCTCCATTTATAAGCCTGTTTATACATGCTAATACCGGAGGCTGTTTTGCACCCACAGCAGCACTGCTGGATGTGACTCAATCAACACAACGGTGCCCCCCACACACACACGTCTTCATAACCAAGTATGAAAGTACATTTAAAGGCACAGCAAAATGTTGATAGTGGCCGTGACAGACAAAATGGCTGCTTGGCCTTGAGGGGGAATCAGCTGCAGTCACCCTTTATTTGAAGACTTTAAGAACACACATACATTCATTAGATGGCTAAATAACTTGATGAAGTGTTGATGAACAACTCTCACCCATAGCCAGCACTCACAAGTACTGTATGTCACTCCATCTTAAGTCATTTAATCTGCTGCAGCAGCTTCGGAGAAGGTATAATTTTCAAATGGAAAAACCACAGGCTGATATAAGAGGAGTATTATGTGTGCTTTGCTGGCTTTCATGATGGTGACCTTATTACAACAACCCTACTTATGTCAAATTATATCTCCTCCAAATGTTCATTATATTAGCACTCACACCCTATCGTGAATGTTGTTACATTTAAAGAAAAGCAAATGTGAAACTAGTGTAAACTTAAGGACTGGATAGGAGAAATTATTCCCTGAAACACTTTCATTTTCAGGCTTCTCCTCTGGACCACACCGGAGTTAAAGGCCAGCTTCTGCATAAGTGGCCTCAACTCAAGAAAAAAAAAGTCCAATTCAACAGATTTGCTTTGGAAACATCCTTACAGGCTTATGTGAAACTCAATTAAAATGAAATGCTTGTTTTGACAAGATGACTCCTGGCAATAAGAATATGAATAATAAGTACGATAGTGCCCTGAAAATATTGCTGTGTTGCTGGACTGGTCATATTGGAGGGACGTGCAGGTGCGATACACTGGGTGGCTGGCTAAACTGTTCGGCCTTGTTTCAAACTCTTAGAGACAGTATTAGCCATCAAGCATTGGAAGCACGGAAACATCAAATTCTAATAGAATGGAAAAATGTTTGTTACCAGGATATTTAGGTTGTGGGTTGAGAAGTACACTATGGTTGCTGCTTTGACTTCATTGTTGGTGCAAGCTGTTTCTATTAGAAACTATTCCGTGTCAGAAACATTGGTGGACATTGATGAGATCCAGATGGCACTATCTTAAGGCATGGGAATATATCTGCATAATTCAGAGATGAAATGCGGTATAATCGCCCTAGAACATGGTCAAACTGAATCTCTTCTTGGCCGGTCAAACACTGTTTGCGTCTGACATTGCTGACACGGACAGCGCCGATGTGTCAGGTAGGTGCTTTGGGTGTCTGCGACGTCTGAGTGGGAAAAGCTCCCTGGCTTCCTCCACTTCTCTCACTCCCAGGCACACATACAGAGAGTACTCAACACCTCTTGACAAGAAGAACACAAGTAAAAGGGATGACAAACTCAGTGTTCTTGCACCTGCCCTGAATCCCCTCCAGGAGATCTCCACACTTTGGTGACAAAGAGATGACACAGTGGCTTAGGCAGGGACTAACTTTTGCAGTAGGCTTTCTGCATTTAATAGTGCGATGTAAGAGCACAGTCTGCAAGTTTGTGTTGACATTTTTTGGCAGGGGAGATTATTGCCAGGTCCTATCAAAAACCTGATCAAGACCATATAAGTGCCAGCCGGAATGACAGAAAAAAATCAACACGCATTTTGAGGCGGAGGCACAGACGTCAGTGATGCATGTGTAAATCTTTATTGCAACTGACAGGAAGGTTGGCCAACAAAAGCTAAATTGATCTTTTTATTTATACATACGGAACAGGTATCATAACATTTTGGTTTTACAAGATTAAAGAAAACGTTTGATGGCAGGGGAGGTTAGAATTAAGAAAGGGTCAGTTATTATTGGGGTTAAACTTGACTGGATGTACAGTAACTTTGAACCCCTGCTAGTTGAATATCAACATGTGTCTGTGTCACAAGGGTCGCGTTGGCTTCACACATTGTTTCCACAGCCAGCACTAGCTAACAAATCCTACACAATAATTCTTTAGGCTGGAAAATAAATAACATTAAGAGTGACAAGAGGAATTTTCTTGGCTAAAGTTCTGGAAACAGATTAGTGTGATGAGTCAAAAAATACATTACTCTCCCAGCATCAAATATATCACAACTTTACTTGAAGTTGTTTTTCATGCATCAGTCTGGGTCATATTTGCTTGCAGTTATTTTTTTTTTGTGCTTGAAAAGACTGAAATTGTAAATTAAAAAAAAAAAAAAACTTCTGCAGGGCGTTAACATTTGATATAATATAGCTTAGTACTTACATCCATCAAACATATTACCTCCACGCATTGCATTCCCTTCAAATGAATGAATTCTGTCTCGTAATGTTTCACACACTTCTAAGCAGCGCAGCGCTCCAAACAAAACAGCTTGTCCAAATTGAGAGTAAATGTGGATGGATGGATGCAGCCAAATCTACAATACCGCCAAAGCATGCATGGTGTCATTCTTTTTGTCATCCATCTTGATTTGCTGCCGTCTTTCATTCGTACACAGTCACTGCATTCTACTGCCGATTGTGAGTGCAGAGACAGGCAGACAGACAGACAGACAGACAGAGGGTTGAAGGAGAAAAAGCTTAGCAGCCGCCCACTCCGCCCATACAGATTTATTATTTGTGCAGTCGCTCAGGACATTTCACAGCTGTGTTTACCTTGGACCCTGCCGTGAGTATTAGGTGGCATTGCAGATGTGATTACCCATTCACAGATCCACCACCGCTCCGTCCACAGACCCCCCCCCCCTTTCCCGCCCCAATTTTTAATATGTCCTCTGACACTATTAATCCAAAAGAATCCCAATAGGCATTTTCCTCAAGACCATAATTCATAATTCACAGCACGATTCAAAGTCAAAGCTTCATTTAAGGGGGATTTAGCCGTAATGTCATGACGGTTCCCCAATTAGTTCGTCTCAGGGTGAAGTCATCAGTAGAGACCGTAGCCTACTGTAACTCTGGGAACGCTTCCAGCACTTCTCTGGATGGAAAGATTGACAGGATTTGGAGTTTATGTACAGCCCAGCTGGCATTGGATAAACTGGCTTTGTCTACTCAGCCTGGCCCATACGTTCAAAGTACCATATATAGGAACCAATCCGTATCAACCGCACAAATGTCTTGGCTTGTGGAACCAGCCCTGAGGGAGGCTTTAGGTTCGCTTGATTTTTGGGGTGTTATAAAAGGAACGAGGATAGAGGGTCAAAAACCTCTCTCGGTCTGCATCAGCGTTTGAATTTTATGAATTGTTCCGCCCTGTGCATTTCTTCCCCCCCAGACATGACCTGCTTCACACTAAGTGTAACACACATACTTACCTAGAAGTTGCCCACTACAACCGCAGCCAGCCACTGACAAATGGCAGCAGTTTGATATTCATCACTGTCATCGTCATCAGCAGCTCAAAACAAATATCATCCGATTTGTAAAACGGTCTCTTACCTTTTTTCCTTGCTGCTCGTTTCTCATTCCTTCTCCACACCTCACTTTTAGATTGTCTTTTACTTGATTTGAAAGGCCGTGCTGCCTGTCAGTCTCCAAAGGAATGTGCTGCAGCTGTTGTTGATGAAAAATCTTGATCTGAGTGGAACTATCAGCACATATAAAGATTTAACAAATACACAATAATAACACAGAAAAACATTTTGCCAATGTATTCCTTTCTTGACTGCCTCCCTCTTCTCTCTCTCTCTCGTTCTTTCTCCTTCTTTATTCCTCACCTTCTTTAAAATTGCCTCTAACATTGTCTGCCGACGTCTTACCTTAACCTGTGGGAGTGACTCGGACTAACCCGGACTAATCAGTGTAAAATGGATGAAATAATTAAATAAAACAGCATCGTGGCTATTCGTTCTAATGCTCGCTGTCATTCTCGCATTATAAATCCACATTCCATAATGATCCAATTTTGTGCACTCAGTCACTGACATAATCTGTGCTGAAAGCAAATAGCCTGGAACTGGTGATTGCCTTTACCAGACATTTTCTTATTACACTCCCAGAGTATCAAGCATTTAACGATTCACATACATAGCATTTGAGGGTTAGAGAGAGCAAGAGAGAAACGGAGAAAGGAGAGGCCAGTTGCGACTGTGCTCTGCCATAAATGTACTCTCTTGTCTAACGTAAGTCCCCCCTGTTAATATTTTGGTCTGTACCATATACGACAGGTAGTAATCCCATATGTATATTATCTCCAGTCATGACACACCACCACCACACAAAGTGACATAAAACTTAACAGCAGGGTCTAAATTATTTTTATTGTACATAAAAGTAAAAATAAATAACATACATCTGGGTCAGCTCTTGGTGTTCGGCACTGAGGTGTTCTGCTCAAGGCCTCAACGGGGTGGGGTGGAGAGGGCCGAGCCGCCGTCTGATCAGGACATATGTTGCAGGATGTCTCGTTATGGTTCACATGTTTTATTCACGCTCGGCTGCTTGTTCACTCTGTAAATTATGTGTCAGTTCACATGCACAGGCACAACAAGAGCATATGGATCCACTTTTGCATGTTAACGAGGTCACATTAGAATAAAGCTGTTGTGGATAAAACATGGCCAGAGTGAGGTCGATCGGTCTGGTTCATTAGGACAGCTTGGTCTTCGGGCAGGTGATGAAGAAGAAGATGTAGGGGAGGTTGTAGTGGTGGTGATGCAGGTGAAGCCTTCATTTATGTACTAACAATTGTGGTTAAACATGTACAATGTAAAGCTTTCAGTGTCACAAGAAGTAAAACCTCTGAGAGTGCAGGGCTTGGTATGTAGGTTCAGTAGGTCATGTGTGATGGAATACCCACACATGCTCGCACATATGGAATGCCCATCCACAGGCATGCATAAACACTAATTCAGAAGCACGAATGCATTGGCAGAAACAAATATGCTTCTAACTACATAGAGTTGCTGCCAATTAAAGTGGGTTTGATAGTCATGCAAAGTCATGGAATCATATTGCTGAACTGGTTTCTTTGATGTTTCTGTCAGAAAGGTCATAGACGATCGTGCAAAAATGCAGCCTCTCTCACCGATGCTATACATTTACAGTACAAATCTCGAAATTGCTCTCAAAATTTCAAATGGCTAACACTGTTTTGCTTACGTACATTGCTAGACATTGTAATCATGTTTTATGTTGTATGGTTGAAAATGGGGGTGAAGAGGTCTGGAGATACAAGCCACCCAGCAAAATGTTGAAAACATTTTCAAAAGTGAAAATCTAGTCACAAAATAGCTTCCTCAAATTTGTTGAAAATGTTATTGTTTCAGTTTGTTAAAAGGACAAATGCCTACAGTATCTTGATGATGTTTTCACAGTGTAAAGCTGCAGGGATGGTTGGCATATGAGATGAGTCTACAGTTGGACAAAAAACAGATGGACAAATCAGTTGTAATTTTAACAGCTAATTTGGGGTTAAATTATTGTTAACAGACAGAGCTCTTTGCAAACACTTGCTAAAATGGCACGCAAACAGTAAGTCCACCTGGTCTTTCTGTTCACATCGTACATGTGTGGTAGAATGAGTCCCATCTGCACCTAAAAAACAAAACAACAACTGGCCCGGCAGCCTTAGCAAATCCAGCCTTGGTGCATGAATCTGAGGTAAACAATGTCTGTAGATGTTGGACACGCAGGAAAGTGACATGCTTAACCTTTGCCCAGAGATGAGAATTTTGCCTTTCATTTTTACTCTCATGTGGCTTTGGTTGAAATTTGCTTTTTCATTTTGTCTCTCTGTTGTTTTTCTACAACCATAAATGTATCATGATGTGGCTCTCTTGACCCTGTCTCCCAGAATACAAAGATTCCTTATCTCACTTCAGGCTACATGGTTAAATAAAGGTTAAATTAAAGCAAGACAAATGCTGTTCTTCACCATCAAATACCCCCTCGTACACAGAGATCTGCATCATCCCTTGCCATCTGTTGTCCGCAGACCAAAAAAAAAGTCCCCATCATAATCATCCTCTCAGGATCAAATCAGAAACCGGCTCAAAATGCATACAGCGAAGGAGACCATGGCCCCTGCAGCCTGTCAGCTCCGCTCACGTCTTTATCTTTTCTCCATGTCTTTCTACGGAGAAGGCAAGTGGGAGAGGGCCCTGCCTGTGGCGCACGAAAGAAGGAAACGTCCATTCTAATATCCTGTCTTGGGCGTATACTCTCTCCATCAGCCTCATGTCTATCAGTGGATCTGGCTGGATCTGGTGTAGTCGAGGACGCCGCCACGCTCGTATCTGATGTTCTCCTTGTTCTCTCTCTTTTTACATTCAACATGGCAAGGACATGCAGCAAATTACAGGGGGACAGGAGACACACATCCTGCATGGCTTATGAAGTGTGAGGGAAACATAAAGTCCTAGAGAGTGTAAGCCTGTTAAACGAAAAGGAGTGTTTGGAAAATAAACATTTTCTTTTGAAAAACCTCAAATGTCACAGAGCAATATTACATATGAATTCTGACTATAGTAATATTACACATTAGACACATTTTTGTTTTGTTTCTATTGAACAATCTTGAAACAAGGGCAAAAACACCTTTTTTTGTATTTAAAGCAATAAGTCTTGAAAGCAGACCGTTTAAAAAAACCTGTCAGTGTTCCGCAGGTGCACAACTTTGACACCACTGACACATGAATTCAACGCAGAATAACAAATTTCTCTCAAGGTTGCAGCACACTGAATGACTATAAAACCATTATTTGCTGACTTTTACCAGACTGCTACTGTTGGCACACAGTAGCAACCACTAAAGCAATATTGACTCATATTACCAGTGAGCAAACAGTACATCTCCCATTTGTACGTCCATCTTTGCCAAATATAGACTGATTTAGCGAAGGGTTTACACTATTTGGTGACAATCAACTTGCAGACAAATGTAAAATCAAAAGTGCAAAGTGCATAATAGCTCATCAGTTTGGGCTATATCATAAGCAGTAAATTCACACATGCGCAGTAATGGGTTAGAAAAAGAGAAAGAAAGAGAGCGAAGAAAGACGCCAGCAGTCCCTGATACAAACTGGAGGAAGTGAGGAAAGGAAACAGAGAGAGAAAAAGAGACCAAACGACAGCTCCACATCTGTCAGAACCTCATTCATGGCACTTCTCCATTTTGCCTTGCATGACCCTCTCTTAAAGTACAGGCTGTGAGGTTTTTTCCAGTTTAAATATAGTCCCTGCTAAATTCTACACTTCACTGAATTATTTCGACAGTGAGGGTTTTATTTTTTTTGTTCGCTTTCTTTCCTGCTAACACTGGCACTTTTGCCTCACCCTTCATTGCATATTGTATGGACAGAGTGCCAGAAATATGCCCAGAGGTGTGTACCAGCCACCTAGAATGTTTACCCTTACCACACTTTTGCGCTTCCAGAGTTTGTCTGTGGCTATACAAAGCTCCCAACGTGAAGATGCAAGCTTCGGGGAGTACAAAGTTCTCTCTCTGAGATTTCCACAAAAATACACATAAGGGGAACTGGTTGAATGCTCTGAGACAAGGTGTGAAATTATTATTTTCACACACCTTCTTTTCTTATCAAGTTCTGGCATTGCTTGAAAAAAAAATTGTGTCCAGCTGGAAACTGGTGACACAGTGTAAAAATAGCCAAACATAACAGCAGGGTAGTAGTTACAGTTATAGTTAAGAAGAAAATAAAAGCACAAAGAATCATTGTTGAAGTTGTGGGAAAGTTCCAGCGTAGAGAGGACACAGGCACCCACAGTCAAATAAAGCAGTCTTAAGGAGGATTAATATTAGAGTATAGATTTGATTTAGTTTTACCTATCATCATGCATTTCTATGAATTATGTTGTAAGAGAGGGCTTTTAGCCTTTTGTAATAAAACACATTTCGAAACAAAATGAATCTACCAGCCTGTCAACACCTCATTGAGACTGTTTCTGTTTCAACATCTTCTCCCAACAAAGACAAACAGAAAGATTAATCTTGCAGAAATTGACGATTGCAAAATTAGTGCATTCAGTATCTTCTTTCCCCTGGAACGTGTCCTCCTTTCGCCTGACTTATTGTTATTTAGCTGTGTGAGAAAACTGAATAAGTCTGTCATTATAATACCACAGGGGTTGCTTTCACACATTTCACATTTCACACACTAACATTACGGGTGCGACGTTAACTCAGCAGGCACGTACCTTAATGAATAAATGAACCCCAAAATTACGGATCCCAAACTGGAACAACAACTGAAGCCTAAATTACAAGAACATGAATGTAATGAACTGGGTATTTTATATCATTAGTTGAGATATACCAATCAGGTTATCTACTTGTCTCCTCCAATTGTCGTGTCTTGCTGTAAAATAAGTTCTATGCTAATGACACTAACTGTCACAGGTGAATTTAAGATAAATTACAAATTCTGCCAAATTTTAATTATAGGCATTCAAGTCTCATGCTATTTGCTGTTCAAACTGATTATTAAACTAAAAAATGCAGTGTAAGTGTCCTCTTTGCCCCGGTGTTTGCCATTGATCGTGCCACTTGGTCTTTTTTCGGGATGGATGGTGGGGAAGGAGGTTGGTGGGGGGACGAGGGTTCTGCTTGGGCCCCCAGTACAAAAAAACAAAACAAAAAGAGAGCTCCAATCACCAGCTTGGGGTGCAAAGTGCAGCTGCCCTGCTAATGAGATTTTAAAATGGGCCATAATGCCCCCTTAAACGGCCCCTACATGGAGAATTATATGCTTCGTGTGTTGATTTATTCAAAGGGAGAGGAGGACTCGGCATATGTATGTGTGCATCTGTGTGTTTGTGTGTGTCTGTTATTAGACAACAATAGCCTGCAGCTAGGTCGACTGTCAGAAAGCTGTGTGCTCATAGGACAACTGTCATTCACCTTCCCAATATGACAAAAATATGCACAATGTGAATACATAATTTTAACTATATGTGTATTTCAAAACAAATACATTACCTGAATTAAGAGAACCGAGAGTGTTAAGTAGATGTTATCCTGTTTAATTTAGTCTTATCAATCATTTGGTAAATAGAAGAGAGGTATTTCCAGAGGGTGGATATTTCAATTTGTAATACAGCACATTAAATACTAATCAAGACAATAAACAATGCTAAAATCAACATGAAATACAAACATATCACTGCTTCACTCATGCAGAACATGCATGTGATTGTACTCTATTCCCAATACTAACAGACTCCCAAACCTCACTTACTTGGTTCAGTGCTAATTGCGGAGATAATGTATTAATATATCGACTGTGTACTTATGGCGGAAAAAACAAATCCAAGCTAGAATAAATGGGTACATGTTGTTTGTGAGGGTGAGGTGGTGGGGAGGGGAGCAGAATTAGAGAAAGAGACTGAATAAAAAATACAAAAAAAGACATTTATCTCATGATTCGGGCTCTTTGTTAACATGCTGAGAAGATGTGGTTATTTGGGGATTGAACAAGGACAGCCAGCTGAGAGAAGAGAGAGAGAGCAGGCGAGATGGAAAGAAGGGAAGACAGAAAGAGAGGAAGAAAGAACAAAGGAAAGAAAGAAAAAGGTTGGTGGTGACAGAATTGGATATGGAGAGGCCTTTTTGTGCAGTACTTTGTGTGTGTGTGTGTGTACACATAAGTACCAGCGATAAGATCCACTTGCTCGCATTCAGAGGGGCGGCCAGCTGTGAGGATGAGTACAGGCGTGTGTGCATTAGTGTGGTTTCTTTTTCTGCGAGTGTGTAGATGCGTGCGGGGATCGCGTTTGTGTGCGTGCAGGCCCGCAAGTGTGTGCGTCTCACGTAGTCTGCGTCAATGCGTCAGTGTGTGCATCAGACATCAGACAAGAAATGACTGTATCTGGCCACTGAAATGGGGCTCTGTCAGAGTGTGTGCAGCGCGAGTTTGTTTGAGAGAGAGACAGAGACGGAGAGTTACGGGCCTGTCTGAAGCAATCTTTTGTATGAACTATGTATGCTCTTTGTGGGGGGAAATTGAAAAACATTAGCATGATAAAGGCCGGCTAGGGCTGCTTCGCTGATCATGTGACACGTTACTGAAAAAGCGCATAGATAGAAAATGACAGCCAGCTCATTCACGCACGCAGAAACCAATGGGTGTGCCAATAATATCTGGGAGAGGCAGCATTCATGGCATTCAGTGCACAAGCTGCATCAGTTCTCCGTGAAAAAAAAAAGAAAAGCAGAACAACACTTGCTGCTTGTCATTTTTTTGGAAGGGGTGTAGTAAATACACAAACTACTGTACAGTGTTCTTTTCTTTGATCCCTTCGGTCTTTCTTTAATTTGTGTGTGTGTGTTTGCTTGTGTGGTTTGTGCATGTGTGCGTGTGTGTGTGTGTGTGTGTGTGTGTGTGTGTGTGTGTGTGTGTCCGTGGGAGCATGTAGGCATCTGTGGGCCTCTCTAATTAGAGAGTGTGTCTGGGCCAAGCTCTTGTTTTTAAGGTCCCACTTCAAAGCCGGAGACATAGAGGGCTTATTCTTGGGCCGGTAACATGTTGGTTTATCTACAAACCTCACTTGCTTGACGACCCACAAAAAAATGGTCGCCGAGGATGCGGCAGGTCGTGATTTGTTAGCTAGAATTGTGTTGTGAAATGGTGGGATTCAGACAAAGGCCGTGCTCTCATATGTCGCTGTGTGACTCTTTAAGTGCTGACAGTAACTGATTTGGTGTGACGGTTGTGTGAGGCTGTATTTAATGAAGTGATGATTTTGCGTAGGGGGGGGCATATGTCACAAAATTCCAAACTGAGACCAACATCGCCTCCTTGTGGTATAACGGCGAATTTCACAGACAGCTTGTTAAGGCCATCGTGCGTTCAGGAATTAGGCCTGTTTCAAAATCAGGTCAACTGGGATGAGATTCGAACAGTAATTTCATGCAGCCTTCATTGTGTTGTGTCGGGCGTAGCCATTTCTTTGTGTTGATGCTTCAATATAATTGCCCATCCATGGTCTGTATGTTTGTGTATGTAAAATGTATGTGGTTCACCTCTTTTTATAACCAGCATACGTACAGCCCAGCACGCCATCAAAGCCAGCTTTTCATGTTTGGTGCTCATCCTGGTTTAGTAGCACAAAAGGATTATTTCATCCGATGTATCTGCATTCGTAAAGGAAAATCTGCGAAGCCAATTGTTTCATATTACCTTTATCCAACAGATAACAGTGTGGGTGTTACAGCAACCCATCATTTGCATTTATTTTCTGACAGTGACACCCCCTGATTGTGTGCAATTGTAGACAATGACCTGAACATCAGCATAATGGCACCATAATCATGCAATTGTGATTTTAATTGTATTATAAGTGTCCATGAGCCAGGCACTAAAACCATGCTATCTCATTATTACCCACTCCAAAATAAAGCATCATACTATGGTGTTTTAAAAGAGATCATCTTTGGATGAGAGGCCAGTTTTGGATACATGGACCGAGCCTGTTTATTCAATGGAAATATCCACTCAGAGGCAATGTGTAAAAGACTGGTCCAATGGCCTCTGACTGTAAGGGCGTTTCCTTTGCTCTGGTGAAGAAAAGAGTAAGATGCTGTCCTCTAGTGACAAATTCCATCATTGCACCTTACCTCTCAGTCCAAGGTCTTCAGTGCAAAGGGAACAAATCAAATTTTGGAAAATTTTGCAGCCCAACATGAATCAGTCAGAGACTGTTTTGCAAGCAAAGGTCTTACAATAACTCATAACATTGATAGTCAGACATAATGTTCTTTCCTTGGAAGCTATCAGAGGAGTCATGAGTTTTGATCGGTATTGAGTTTTATTACCTAATATGAAACCCCCATCTGAAAAAACAATCACAGCTTCTCTCATAAAGCATCTCATAGCAGAACGAGCTCATCATAGTTTTGAAATTTAAAGACCAAAGAACAAAATGTTTTTTAATGATGATGATTTGAGAAATTTGAGTGGTCAAGGAAGTTAATTATAAGTTAAGTTAATTATAAGGCTTACAGATGAAGGAAAGGAGGGAAAAGAGAGGGATGAATTATTGATGTTGTTAACAATTGCATGAAAATATGCATTTTCATTCTTTGGAAACGGATACATTTGTGCTTATACCTTGTGTTTGGACTACTTGCATTTTTATTGTTTAATCCAGTGATACCTTCTTTGTGCTGCTTTGGAACTATACATCTCATGTGTACCTGCACTTCCATTTTTTTTCTATTCTTGCATACAAATCAATATCTGTCGTGCCTATCCATGCAATTACTATATTACAAACAGTACTAAAAGCATACATAACACGATCTGCTAGCCAAATTAATTCATAGCCATTTGAGACGTCAAGAAAAACAAGGAAATTAAGATGATGCCGGTTTCTTTCTTGACAATGCTGAAAGGCCTGTGAGCAAATAGTCACAGAAAAACAAAAAAAAAAGCTGTTAAGCAGTTGTTTTGGAGGGAAAATACATTTAAAATGCACCGCATTCCTAGTGTCACAGATATCTTTAGTATCCACTCTGTGTACTTTGACATTGATTGTCTTGGTACATTGATATCCTGTTCTGTTCTTTGATTACTGAAGGACAACTTGTTTGTTACGAGGGGTGACAGGAGACAGGAGTCTTCCCTGTGTACTGATCCTTGGATATGACACCTGTTAGCTCGAGACAAAGGTGATGTGGGCCAGGGTTGATTCTGATATCCCTCCCTTGCTCTCTGTATGTTCTGTAATTTTGGGACTGTATTTGCCCCTCGGCGTCAGATTCCTCATATGCATCTTGGTGTAGGATCTCTATCCATTCAGCTGAAATAGATTGACTCTCTTTTGATTACCCTTATATTGATTGCTTGATTCGTTTGCTTAATTATACAAATGACAACTGTTTGTTGGATCATCATTTTATTTGCCAAAACACATATACATACAGATATATAGTACATATATAGTATTTACGTCTGTGGAGACCAAAATTATACTTCTTCAAAAGCCTGAACTGTATTTGTCATATATGAAACAAAGAAATTCAGGTAGTGACTGCAAATAATTATATTAATGAAACTATTAAAACTACTGCTGACATTTGTGCATGGTGAATATTTGCGTACAGATTTATTTTCTTAAATAGTAAACGGGGACATGGAGGCATTCAGAGACGTAAACATAATATGGACAGAGAGAAATATTTGTCCTGTTTTCAGTGATGAACGGGAGAGTTTTTATCACCGACAGCAGGAGTGACAGCAGCAAGCCTCTCAGGTTCTGTTCTGTAACTTACAAGTCCTGTGTCTGTCAGTACCGAAGCGTGATTGTTAAGTGACATGTGACTGCTAATTTTTCAAAGTGTCCTTGAGCAAGGCACTGAACCCCTACCTTTTCACTCATTGTAAGGAATAAGTCAGTCAATGACGTGCCTCAAAGGTATAATGGCGTAGAACAGTGCAACAAAATAGATATACCTCACAGTATCTCCTCCAGTACCCATCCTCCCACTCACCAGCCACCAGCCACTGTCTATGATAGGTGGGGGTGGGGGGGAGACAGATGAGAGCCAGGGTGCGCCACGCCACTTCACCTTCCCTCTCCTTCAGCCTGACAGGGCCTGAATTACAGTAAATGATAGCCCTCCTCAGCCACAAAGCGATTTGACCTGCCGCTGTCTGTCTCCCTGTTCTCCCCCCTAATGGGTCCCCAATGGGTGGCCAAGCTCCCTTAGGACTGGCAGAGAGGGACAGTCTCTTTAGAGAAAATAGGGATGGCGGTGAGAGGATTGGGAAGGAGGCCAGGGGATGCATTGCAGGAGTGTAGGAGAGCTGGTGCTGATTGCAGCAAGCATATAGATATCTGCTGCACCGAGGAGCCACTAATGTAGTAATGTAGGGGATTTTCAGGCAGTGAGTCAGGAAATACACTAACTTCACTTCAGTGTTGCCTTCCAAACAATGTTTCTTTTATACACAATACAGAAAACAACAAAACTGTTTTACTGACAGAAGTATTCAAAACTGTCTACATAGGTTTTGAATTTCTAAATTGCAGTAAATGTTAAGTAATAATACAATACTTAACTAAAAGTAGTGAGTCATAATACATGAAGATGGGGATGAGCGGCTGGTGACGCCGATGTTTTTATGAGCCTCTTGACATTTTTTCAAATCACACCTTCATTCATGATTTTTTTTTTTATCACCTTATGACCTGTCTTTTTTATTACTGCAGATCTACATTTAATCACAGCGCAAATAAATAATGGTAAGGACGTTGGTGAAAGAGATGAGGAGACGAGCGTGAGGCGGAGGACGGTCCAGTGAGTGGCTGACCTGCCAGCGACCCGCAACTCAGGGTCAGCTGTGTCACTCTTCTCATTTGTTGCCGTTTGTGTGTGCACGTCTGTATCGTGTCCCTGCGTGAGTGTGTTGGCCTGATTGAAAAATACTTTTGATTAACAGCTAAAGGTCCATAGTGCCTGAGGACAATTGGTATGGGAGTTTCAGGGAGTCCGTATGCATGTTTCTATATGCCTTTGTCTGCGTGTGCTTGTGTGTCCTGAAAATCTAGAATTTGCAACAATATAGGTGTTGGCATGGTAGCTGTGCAATAAACCCCTAGCTATCACTTTAACTCCCCAGTGTGTCTGTGCTTTTACTTTACCTTAATTGCAGCAGTGAACACTATGATTGAGTCGTTACTTAACAACTGACCTGGGGCAGCAGAGGGTTTAGGTTCCTGTCTCAACGGTGACTCATGAGATATAAAATGTAACCAGCACGTGCCTTATGTGAAAATCAAAACTAAGCATATTATAAGGGATTTCCTGATACCATTTCTGTAAAATATATCTAGGGTAGAGGAAATAGGATGCAGTAGGAGTTTGGATTAGCAGAAACCAATCTCTGACAACACTTCATACATTTTATCAGATTTGTCATTATGCAACAGATATTATTTGGGACTCACTGTTTGTTTGTGCAATTTAATATTTTCTCTCATTTTGCTGTTTGGGTCATTTTAGGCCTCTAACGTGTTTGAGGGATACTTACATGACATACAGGTCAATTTTCAAGAGCCAGGGTGAAATTTCTGCAATGCAGGGTAACTCTGTCTGCTCAGCTGGTCAACACCAGCTGAATCCCATTTCCACGTCAGGTGTCTGCTTGGTACCTTGCAGTTGCTGGTAGGTGCTTTCCAGTTTTTGTTTGGTGTCATCCAGTGCTCCACCTTGCACCTCCATGAAGTAGCTTCAGCAGCTCGGCTACACTTTTGTCAGTTCTGGATGGCTAGCCTTCTACTTGATCTCCCATCAGCTTTCCTCCTCTCACTGGGACACAGGTTGGATGATTGTTAGCCAAAGCAACCTACTGTAGCTAGGCTTTTCCCCTATTTCCTAACAAGCTCCTGCTAGCCGTTTGTGTGTTTCCCAGCTAGTCAGCAGCTCGTTTCCATGCTTCCTGCTTCCACTGTTGCCACAGTCCCCTTCCCTGGTGCATAGAACCCTAGTGTGTCAGATCTTTAATCCCAGTGTTTGCCCAGTCTGTATGCCACATAGCCAGCCAAGCTTTCAGCAAATCAGAAGGAGATCTACCTGAAGTTCCAGCAGGCAGCACTTGTGGGTTTTCAGCTTGTCACCTTCTGTGGCTCAGGTCAATACAGCACCCCTGAATACTGGCAAATTTGCCCAGCACGCCTGAGCCAACACTGCCTGGTACTCCAACAGTCAACCATCTGGCCATGCATGCAGTTATCCAATCTCCCAACCATCCTGTCTCACAGTTTGTTTACCCTGGTAGCCAGAATGTTTAGCCAGCCAAGGTGGATGAGTCAACAAAGCACGGACTTTCACACGGGCGACCCCTGTTCATTTGCTGTTTTACACCGACAGTCAAAAAGCATGACCATGATTTTTCACCATGATCAAATCACACACTTACTGCATATTTGCACCAGAGTGTTAAATGTCTAATCAAAGCAGGCTGTGTCACTTGCATATCTGCTTTACTGTAGGTCAACCTATAGAGTGGTGAGCAACTATAGCCACCATGGAAAATAACAAGAATGGAACAACATCCAAAGAAATTGCCACAAAACAGGAATGTTCTGAGAGCTACTGAGGAGCTTCTACCGCTGAATCGCCTTGAAAGGAGGATGGATTGAGGTAGGAGAGGACAGGAGAGGAAGGGTGAACTCACTGAAAGTATGTGTGATTTCTGTGCGTGTTGTCGGTTGGGATGACACATTCCCTTCGCCAATGGCCTGCGTTGACTCCCAAACATGATCAAATAAATAGAAGGGCCCAGCTGACCCCCATCTGAAGATTATATTTGGGGAAGAGTCCCTTTGGCTGCGGGATCCAGGCAAATGCGAAGGAGACTCCACTTTGAAATCTGAAGTAACGATAAGCTCACTAACGTTAAAGGTCATTCTGTATGAAGAACCTTTTTAAATGGGAGAATAATGGCCTTTTGCACTAAAAGATTAGTTTTAGATGAAAAGTCATCATGTCCATTCAACCTGAAGATATAAGCCCCTTCAGATATTTAAAACCCTAAACCTAACTCTGATGTAAAGATACACAGGGATATGTCATTACTTTAAACTTGTAATCATCTTTATACTTTAATTGTTTTGACCCTGTTCCTCTTTATAATGCCTTGAACTACTAAAGAACTTTAGCTAAATACATAATTCGGATGCACTTTCCATAGTTTACCATACCATTATCCCTTTGGTATTATAATTTAGGTTTAATATTGAGCATTACACAGGAAATGAAAGTCTACATTGACAAAGTATTTCTGCAAGAAATACTCCTGAAAGAATTTGGATCCCTAAAATACTGTTTAAAGCTATAAAGAAATACTTTGCAATACTGTTGCAGTCTGACCTCTGACCTCAGTCACAATAACATAAAAAGCTTTGTTTGTTGTTGTGTGTGTTATTTTAAATGGGAACTGGCTTGAATTAAAATGTCCAGTGTACTTTATGTGGTGTATGTGGTCTGCCTGTCATTAGATGGCAGTATTGTGCTTATAAAGGGCAGGCAGGTTATCAGTCTCCCTAACATCAGTTTTCATATGTTTTTTGATTTTATCATTTTATTTTCACTATGTGTTTAACATATGCATGTTTCATGAATTACAGAAAAAAAAGATCTACAACTTAAGACTGCAACTAAAGCAAAACCAATTCTTTCCACTTGATCTGAATATTGTTAATTGCCACAATATCCGAAGAATGTCTTTGAATGTGGTAAAATAGTGGGATTGGCTGCTTTTTCGATAAAGAAGGTTTTTCTATATGAAAATTCAAGGAAACCGTGATGAAGGCCCTTTTTGGAGTCACAGTTATGAATTGAAAAATACACTTATGTAGTTCTTTTGTATTTCTCAACAAATTATCTACATTTAAGATGTGTGTCCGATGACAACAAAAACTTTCAGCTAATCTCAGTTGTCCCAAATCACCTCCCCGTCTTCTTCTATTTTGATCTTGAACAGTTTGCAGTGTATTTAAAGCAGTCTAAATAGCAGAAACGTCATTGTTACTATACATAAGTCAGTTTAACACTCAGCCCATAATGAGTCTGTTAACACACACTTCACTGTGCTGAGATGTTTATTAGGTAGCAGGGACTCCTGAAGGCAACTAAAATGCTGGACAGGTTATGTGTTTATTATTGGTTGTATAAGGGCTTAATGCTGTAATGGATTTGTCTCTTATATACAAATACAGATATATATATATATATATATATATATATATATATATATATA